>APFE031474220.1:106629-148968 GCA_000404065.3 Pinus taeda
ATAAATACTACTAAGCTAAAAAGATCTATGAAACAAAATCCTACTAAATTGGTATCAGTAAATGCGGTATATCTCTCAAGGGCGATTTGGCAGTCGGTTAAGTGAGTCATGCCTCAGGTTGTTTGCCCTTAAACCTTAGCTGGCTTATCACGAGCATTGGTTCTACTTCTGGCGGTTTGTTGAAGCATAAACTGAATTGGGCGGCGAAGGTGGCATCCTGAATGTCGGGTATAATATACCCGGCAACATCGGTTAGGCACTTCAAGACGGCTCTTTGGCTGTATGGTTTGATTAAGAAGAACCAATAAGCATCCCACGTCAGACTGTTGATTCCAGCGATCATTCGTGCGCTTTTTTCCAGCTCCGGATAGCAGGAGAACACAGAGAGTCACTGAGTAATTACCCGAGGTTTCATGCTTGTGTTTTGCTGGATTCTGTCTCCAGCCTCGAATTGGTTCAGACTCGGTCTTGTTCTCTGCTCGAAACTTCTCCAAAAATGTAGCATTATATTTCTTTTCTTCTTGAGGCAAGTGATACATTAGCCTTAGGTCTTCGGCTCGAAAAGAACCGAAAACCCTCCCGTCCGCAATTTCAACCAGTCTATTGATAATTGGGAGTTCTTGGATTGCCCACCTTATCACATCTGTGTAAGGAAGAACCTGCTCCCGAGCCGCTATTCTGTGTATGAAGGAGTCAGCCAAGTCCTTTAAATTGGCATCAGATTTGCTGGTATTATCACATAAAATCTCTACTTCGGTCACCATTGGCCCTTCCGCTTCAATCAAATTATAAGTCCCTTGCCAAGTGGTCCTGGTGAGTCCTAAGCATGTTGTATCTGATATCAGCCCTTTGTTCTTTCCAGTTGGATCAGTGACAGCTAGCCCTGTGGCTGGCAGAGCAATAGGCATTGTAGTCTTCTTGGATTTCTTTCAAATTCCACTTTCTTCTGTTTCTATGGAAGAATTCTGCGCAGAGTGAAAGATAAGCGCAACACATGCAACAATATCATGAATCGAACAGAATGAAATATATATATATCTTGGCGCATTCATAGTAATTAATCGACTTAAGGTGGCCATAGGATCAAATACGTGGATAGGCTTCAAGCCTGTTTTTCTTATTAAATGGTCGTTACGGCCTATCAATCTCATTAATTACAATTTCTTCGATTAATGGATGAATGATTTATTTGAAGCATGCTTAGGGTGATTTGGCAGTTTTGAACGCGGGTGAGCGGCTTTTCCAAAGGATATGGCCCTAATTACTAATAAATCATATCAAACTGCCTTTATGACTGTTACTTTGAGAACTGTGCCATTTACCCTTTACGTAATCGGGCATCGCGGAAATGCTAAGTTATTGCATTGGTTTTGCTTGGAATCCCCGATCGCCGATATCCAATATCGCATCGCGTCGGGCATAGCTGGTAGGGCCGCTTAGGATGAGGGCATGGTGAGTCACCGATCGCCGATAGCAATATCGCATCGCATCGGACGAGGGGAAGCTTAATTGTGCTTTAGACGTTATCGCCGATTGCTAATTGCCGATTGCTAATTTCACATCGCATTGCAGTAAGGATCATTACTCGTGTTACTTTATGCTTTTCCGATATCCGATAGTGATTTCGCATCGGCGAAAACTAACATGTCCCTTACATTGTGTTTTCTTTGTCATTGCGATATGCGATCTTGCGATCGTTTTATCGCAATGATAAAGATAAATGATTTTATATTGGGGTTTTTTGATTGGTTTTATTGAAAAAGCCTTTTGTGAAATAGAACTTTAAATTGATACCAATTTGAAACAAAAATTAAAAAGGGACCCATTTCACAATATAGTTTTGGAATTTTAATGATATGAAATGGGGGGTTGTTGTAGGGCACAACAGACTTCAACACTAAAACTTCCACATGATGTACTCTTTAGGTTAGATGGACTCCCTACCCAATCTAAATCTTTGAAGCCACACAGCTTCATTCCCTTTGTCCATCTATACCATAATCCAAACTAGGTAGTGCCACCAAGGTACCATAAAACATGCTCAGTTTCCTTCCAAAATAATTTGGTTGGCCTAACCATAGCTTCGCTAGTTGACTGCATAACACATATCTAGTTGTGTATTCACGAGATACATCAGTGAACCCACTAGATGTTGATAAATGGTAGCATTCACTTCTTTACTTGAAATGGAATAATCCTTCCTATAGTTTGTCACTAGAGGTGTCTCCATGGGTTTACAAATCTCCATGTAGAATCTCTATAGTATCTCATTTTCATACTTTCCTTGAGACACAAATAGTTCCCCATCGCCTTTCCATACTTCCAACCCAAGGAAGTAGTGCATGATAACCATGTCCTTCATTTCAAATTCCTTTTGAAGGTCCTCCTTACATATGATCAGCTGCTCATCATAATAAAATCATCAAAATATAAGAAAATAATAAGCAATTTACCTTCTACCAAAATATGATAGAGGTTCTTGTTCGCTTCACTTATTTTGAAGCCTAAACCAGTGAGATAGTTTTCAATATTGGTGTACCAAGCACAGGGTTCTTGTTTAATACTGTACAATGTTTTCTCGAGTCTTCACACATGATACTCCCAATCAAATATCTGGAAACCTTATGGTGTTGTATGTACACCTCCTCCTCAATAACCCCATGGATAAATGTTGTTTTTACATCCATGTGGTGGATATTCCACTCCATCTGCATAGCCAGTGCAAGAATTTATCTAATGGATGAATACCTTGCTACACAAGCAAAGGTTTCTTGATAGTCAATACCCTCAACTTGAGATAATCCTTTGGCCACAAATATGGCCTTATACTTCTCTATTATTTTGTATGCTACACGCTTAACCTTGAAGATCCATCTCGAACCCACTACTAATTTATCTATTGGTCTTGGGACCACTTCCCAAACACTGTTCTTTATAATGGATTCATACTCTTCCACCATTGCATCAACCCATACAGGTTTCTCAAATGCTTCCTCAAAAGAGGATGAGTCAAGTCTCTATAATCTCAGTCATTAGAGCCATGTAGGTAATGTACCTCTCAGGTTACCTCCTTTTCTTGCACAAATTTGAAGGACCTCCCAAATTCTCCCTCACACCATACATAAGTCTACTAGCTTCCCTCATTCTTTTCTTGCCTTCCCTAGATGGTTCTGCTTGAGTTGATGTCTCCACTCTCTACTCCTCAATTTGTGGCTACTCCATAACTTCTTGAGGATCCTCCTTTGGATATAAAAGCTCCTCTTTTGGTGGGATCTAAAGCTCCCTCTCAAGAGAGCACCACATTGCTTTCTCCTCGTAAAAATCTGCATCCCCTCACACAATTGTCATCATGAGGGAAAGTAAGTACACATAGTAGTTGTGATGAGTTTCAGTGTAAGCCACAAAAAATTGTAACTTAGCTGTCAACTCAAGCTTCTTCCTTGATTCTTTGGAGACATGGAAGTAAACAGAGGCTCCAAAAATCCTAAAGTGAGAGACATCCAACTTTTTGCTAGAGAAAGCCTCCTTTGATGTAATCATATAAAGAATCCAATAAGGAATTTGGTTCTGCAAGTAGGCTTTTGTCTTGCATTGCCCTTCCCACAAATGGAGTGGTAGACCTTGGTCATATAGCATACCTATAGCTTCTCCCACAACACTCTGGTTCTTCCTCTTAGCTACCCCATTTTTCTATGGGTTGTGGGGTTTTGTCAAGTCTCTTCAAATTCCTTCTTTCACACAAAAAAATCTTGAATTAATTCAAAAATTACACACCTCCATTATCACTCCTGAGAGCCTTCACCTTCTTGCTAATATATTTCTCAACCAATTCCTTTAATTCTACAAACTTGGAGAGTGTCTCATCCTTCTTTTGCATGAAGAAGATCCAACACTTCCTTGAGAATTCATCATTAAAAATGACAAAATATTTATGTATGGTAGTGGAGATTGTCGAGAAAGGTCCAAAAACATCAAACTAGATCCTTTCCAAGACTGCATGTGATTTTCTATCCTGATCATGGAATGTGGATTTTTCATACTTCCCCAAGGGATAACCTTTGCAGACATCCTTCTTCTCGAGTGATCCTTTAGGGAGGGAAGTGCTTATTTGTTTGATAATATTTAAGGCGCCATAATGCAAATGTCCAATTATTCTATGCCAAAGTTCACCGACATCACGATTCTGCACTTTCTCTGCATTACTGCTTAATGTTGAAAAATCTTCCACATCTAGCTTATACAAGTTCTTCACATGAACCTCGATCTACTTCACATGTCGAGTGGATATGTGTCTTAGGAATGATTTCCCTTTGCTGAAAATCACATCATAACCATGGTCTTCCACCACTACAACAAAGATGGAATTTTTCTTTAGGCATGGAACGAACATGACATCCTTGAGTTGTAGAGGGGATGTTGACCCCCTCTGAAAGGTGACTATACCAATCTCGATCCTGATATACCTTCCTTTGTCCCCCAACTGAAAGTGCATCTAGATATCTTTCTCTTCTAAGTCGCTAAAAAAATATCCACACCCCGTAATGTACAAAGATGCACCTGAGTCTGAGTACCACATGCTCCCCATCACTGTGCAATCCAGGCATGTGATAAGCGTGAAGTGAAGCTCAAACCATGAAGCAAAGGTTTCACCTATTCTTCCTCCTAAGTTCTTCTTTCTCAAGTTTGTTGAAAAACTTAACAAGAAATTGTTATTTTGATTTTGCCTTGATTAAGTTGAGAAAATTCAAATTTCCACATTAGCAAATGACTCAGGTGATGTTAACTTGTGTGACATGGCTTGTGTCACCTAGTTTACTCAGTAAATTTGAGTTGGAGGAGTTAGAGTTCAGTTAAGCATGTGTGATTGCTATTTTGTAGGAATCAAAGTCAGTTATATAAGGTTGTTTTCAGTTAAACTGGTTCTAAATGTTGAAGGAACTAGTGGAGGGTTAGTTAAGCAGTGGGACTTCATCAAAACTTAGTGATCATCTATTTAACTGATTAATTAGCCCAAAATAGTTAGTGCATGTAGAGAATTTGAGTTCCCCAGGCTTGGTGTAGATTCAAAGGCAGTGTAACATTAGTTGTAAACTAGTCTTAAATGTACAAGTGTTGCATGTTGCCATATTATCAGCCTAAAGAATTGCACAAACCATTTTGGAGAAACCCCTAAATAATAGGGGCCTAATTTCTCAAGGAATAACGCAAGGAAATAGGAGCTCAAGTAGAGGAAAAAATTGACTATGTCTATGTCAGAGTTTCTTAGTGAGCAGAGAGATAGGTTATTCACTTGCGGGTTGTGCTCAATTGAGCAAAGAAATTGTAATACATATCTATTCATCATATTAATGTAAGAATACATCGGGGCTTTTAGCAGATTTATTTCCCTAAGAAAAATACCATTTGCATGTCTGTGATTTCTTATTGCATGTCTACAAATTTTGTTCTAAATTATGAATTAATGTTCGCAAAGCAGTAGAGTAGGTTTGTTTGCAGTAGAGTAGGTTTGAATTTGGAGTTTAGTGTAGTAGGATCTCTTCAAAGTTGAGAATATGGCCTTCAATGGACTAAGGCTAGAGTATGCTATAGAAGGAAACTCTAATTTTTTTGCATGGAAGGATCGCATGGAGGCGATATTGGATGACAATGGATTGCTAGAACACATCAAGATAGATGTTGCAAAACCACTATAATCTGATGCCCATAATATTTCTTAGTGGAAGAAAGATGTAGACAAGGCGAGGAGAATAATCTTGGAGGGAGTACATGATCAAATTGTCTCAAATATTGACGAAAAGGAAATAGTGTTCGCAATGTCGAAAGAACTAACAAAATTGTTTGAGAATAATAGTGACCACAGGGAGCTGGCACTCAAGGATAAACTTTGAGGTATTAAGATGCAGAAGAATGACACTTTTTCATAGTATACGAGAAAGTTCACAAAATGTCATGATGAAATTGGAGGGGTTGGCGTAAATCTTCCTAAATAATACTTAGTAAGTCTAACCCTTCTGGGCCTTCCCAAGAGTTAGCATACGTATAAATATTCAGTGAACGGGAGGGAGAAAATGTCAAATTGGGAGCGCTTATGGTCTAATTTGTTACAGGAGGAAATAAGGCAAAATACCAAAGATGGGACTTCATCCAAGGGTAAGGATGAAGAAAAAATTACATTAGTTGGAAAGGAAAAGAAGGGAAAAGGGAAGAAATATCAATCCAAACCAGCATCCAGCCAAGGGGGCAAGAAGAAAGATTTGTCTAAAATTAAATGCTTCCATTGTTATGAATTCAGGAACTATACCACGAAGTGTCCACACAAAAACGCAAGAAATAAGACATAAGGAGGAGCTATAGGTGAAGCCTTGGCTTCACAGTTATATCTTGACTTTACCCTCATTGCATGCATGGACAACACAGTGATGGGGAGCATGTGGTACTTGGACTCAAGTGCAATGTTCCACATGACAAGTTGTAGAGAGTTTTTTAGTGACATGGAAGAAAAATATTTGTATATGCACATCAATATGGGGGACGACGAAAGGTATAGCGCAACTGGTGTTGGTACAATCACCTTTCAAAGGGAACTAGGATCCCTCCTTAGGCTCAAGGATGTCATGCTTGTTCCAGGCCTAAAGAATAATATCATCTCTATTGCAGTTTTGGAATACCATGGTTGTGACGTGATCTTCAACAAAGGAAAGGCACTCTAGAGACACATAGCCATGGAATAGGTGAAACAGATCGGGGTTCATGTGAAGAACCTATAGAAGCTAGATGTGGAAGACTATGTTGCGTTAAGCACTAAGGTGGAAAGGTGTAGAGATGTGATGTAGGTGAACTTTGGCACAAAATATTTGGTCATTTGAATCATGGCACCCTGAAGATTATGTAACAGATAACCACGGGCCTCCCCAAAGGAGCACTTGAGTAGCAAGATCTATTCAAAGGATGTACTTTGGGGAAGTACACAAAATCCAAATTTTGTGATCGGGAAAAAAAAGCACATGGAGTCCTAGAAAGGATCCACTCTAATGTTTGTGGACTTTTCTTGACAACCTCCACTACCAGGAACAATTTTTATTTTTATTTTTATTGATGACTTCTCACGGAAGTGTTGGTTGTTATTCATGCAAATGAAACATGAGATATTCTCCAAGTTCATATAATTCAAGGCATTGGTTGAGAAATAAACTAACAAGAAGGTGAAGGATCTCAAAAGCGATAATGGAGGTGTGTATGTGTCAAATGAATTTAAAAATTTATGTGCAAAAGAAGGCATTCGCCGAGAGTTGACAACAACCCACAACCCATAGTAGAATGAGGTGACTGAGATAAAGAACTGTAGCATTGTGGGAGAAGTGAGGGTGATGTCGCATGACTAAGACCTACCTATGTATTTGTGGGACGAGGCATGCAACACAACAGTCTATTTTAAAAACAAGAGTTCTCATCAAATTATGGGCATGATTACATCATAGGAGGATTTCTCCGGGAGAAAGTTGGATGTGTCGCACTTCATGATTTTTGGAGCCTTCGCTTACTTGCATGTCTCCAAATAATTAAGGAAGAAAATAGAGCCGACAACAGAATTGGGGGTATTTGTGGGTTACACATAAACTCCTCATAACTACTGTGTGTACTTTCCATCCCTCAGAATGACAGTTGCGTGGAAGGATGTAAAATTTGATGAGAGGAAAGCAATGTGGTGCTTTCTTGAGAGGGAGTTTTAGCTCGAACTAGAAGAGGAGGTCTTAGCTCCAAAGGAGGAGCCTCAAGAAGTTGTGGTGTAGCCACAAATTGAGGAGAAAAGAGTGGATACCACCACTATAGTAGAGCCATCCATAGAAGGAAGCAATAGAACCAGGGAAGCTGCGAGACTTGTACAGGATGTGAGGGAGAATGTGGGTGCTCCTTCAAACTAGCGCAGGAAGAGAGGTCACCTAATCGGTACACTGGATACACGGCTCTAATGATAGAGCTTGTAGGTATTGAGCCATCCTCTTTTGAGGAAGTACTGGAGAAACCTGTATGGGTTGATGCAATGTTGGAGGAATACAAATCCATTGTAAATAATAGTGTTTGGGAAGTGGTCCCAAGACCAACAGATAAATAAGTTGTAGGTTTGAGATGGATCTATTAGTGTCAGTCTTTGCAGCCTTCCTCCAATGATCAAACATGCTCTTACAAAGTGATTTTAAGGTGTCAAGGTCAAATTTGGTCATTTCAGTGAGTCTTCAAGCAAAATTTGGTCACTAGGCATTATGTCTAGGGTTTGATTTTACCCTTGTCAAAGTTTTCCAAATGACGTTCCATGTCACCATTCAACTGAGCAAACCATCATTCAAAGGGTTTTCATCATCATGTCAAGTTCCACTGGGTCATTTTACACCTTGTTCATGCTTCAGTTGCACCTAGGCAAGGTTCATTACCCTCTCCTAGGGTTTTGAAACTAAGTTCTCTTGGATGGTCAAATCATCGGAAAAACTTGTATCCTGATGTTCATACATATTCCCCTATCCATAATTTACCTTATTAAATACTTCCCATCACTAAAATCCCCCAAATTCCACATTTTCGCACAAACCCTAGCTTCTTGCTACAACCTGGCAATTTTCTAGGTTGGGCCTCTGTTTTGCCTTTTTGGACCCCTTCCCCTAACTCAATTTCTGAGATTCCACTTTCCCCTACTTCATAACATTCCTCCATACTTCCAAAAATTTCCTCAAGAATTTAGAAGCTCCCTATCCCCTTCATTTCGCTTCATTTCGACAAATCTCTTGTGCCACACATCGGGATAGGTTTCATTCAAATGATGTTTCTGAGCAAGGAAAGATGAATTTGGAAAACCTGAGAGAGGTTTTTGTCCACAAAAGACCAAGGAAGAAAAAAATCCTTCACTTTTTACACAGGTGTCATGCTTTTGAAGAAATGTCAAAAATACAATTGCCTCGGGAGAATTGATGCACCTCTGGATTGACCTTGCGAAAATCAAATTTTCGCTTAGCTTGGTTGGCCAAATTACTTTCTTGATGATCCAAATGATAACTAGAGACAAATATATTTCCAATTAGCTACCATGAGCTCAATTTTGGGTTGAGGAAGGCATCCCAAAGTTGACTACAACAGCACCCTGCCTTTAGGTAGCCTCATTTGGCACATTTTGACCAGTCTTGGAAGATTTGATTTTTGACAGGGCAAATAAACTCCAAATTGAAGAATTCTGGTTGGTTTGGAAACTAGACTCAAAGCCCTTTCCAAAAAGCTATCCCATGCCCAATTTGGACACCAGGAAGGCCTCCAAAATTCTTCTTGAAAAAGTATGACGCACAGGAGGAGGAGTGTGGCGCATATAACCAGAGCGCGGCGCATATAACCAGGGCGCGGTGCATATAACCAGGGCACAACACATAGAAATAAAGCAACCAGAACGTGCCAAAACTCCCTAAAAATTTTTTTGAAGCCCCTCTAATTGCAAGGTAGGCTCTCACACTCACTTGTGCATCAAATTTGATAAAGATATGGTGGGTTATTGCCGGTGATTGAATGCAAAAACATTTCATAAAGCAAACACAAGAAGACACCAAAGAAAAACCATTTTCTAGGGTTGTGTAATAGTGTCATGGTTGCCAATGTTTGATTTTTCCTACCCTACCCCTATTCCCTATTCCCCCATTTCATTTCTCCTATTATCACTACCCTAACACTACCAAACTCATATTCCCTTTCCCCTCCTCCTATTGCTCAATAGAAACCCCAAACCCTACCCCATCAAAATACCCCAAATTCCTCCCATATCCCTAAAACAATTCTCCCTACAAACCCTATCCCCATTTCATCACTCCCTTCCTAACAATCCCTGTTTCATTGTTCCCCTTGGTAACATACATTACAAAGGCACCCAGCCTCACACCATCGTCAAAGGGCAGCCTAGGTACAGTATACACAGGAGTCATGGCTTCACAACATTCATCGGAGTATGAGATGGAGACACACAGTGATTGGCGAAAGAAAACAAGGACAAGTACATGCTCAAGAACATGAAAAACCACTATTGGGCACGGAACAAGGTTTGCAAGGCACGAAATAGGAATTTGAAGGCAAAATTGAGCAAAGCAACAAAAGAGGCAAAAGAGGAAAAAGAGCAAGATCAGCTCCGAATCTTGGCTGAAGCTTCCTTGGCATGTAATAGCACTTCATGGAGGACCTCCAGCCCAAATTTCAAGGAATTTGGGGAAATTTTGGTCACATGACAAATTTTTGGCACAAAAATAGGTTTTTTCTCTATACGCGTCGTGCCACCGGCGCGACGCGTAAGATTGGGAGCTCCAAATGAGAAATGGTATGCATTTTTGGATTCGACATGCAAAATCAAAATTACTGGCACTGGGAGCAAGAAATTTGGATAAGATCTTGGCCACCAAAAGGAAAAAATACGCTCAAAAATGGCTTCCCTGCCCCTATTTTGACACATAGGAAGAAGTCTTGGGAGAATGAAGATTTGGAGGGGAAAATGAGCTCCAACTTCAAAAATTCCACCTGGGTTGGAAAGTAGACAGGACAGGCTTTCCAACAAGCTATCCTATGCTCATTTTAGACTCTGGAAAGTGCCTCAAAACTGGCCTCAAAGTGGTGCGACGCATACAGGAAAGGGGCGCGACACATATAGGAAAAGGGGCTAGAATGCCTCTATTTCATGAAATTTCGCTTCCCGACTTTTTGTAAGTGGGCCCACTCATATGCACATCATTTTTTTGGCACCTAAGGCGGTTTTATAAGTATTTTCACTCCAGATGGTCAGTTATCCAAGTGGCAAAGGAAGGCAAAGGGCCACCCAAGCCATTTGTCATGTTTGTGGCGTTGCACTTGTAGCTGTTGTTTGGCTCTCCACCTTCAGTTTGTAATGATTCAAGTAACTCCCCAACCCTTGGGAATTCTATCTCTTCATGGCAAATTCTATATATTGTATGCAAACCATTTGCAAAAGGTTGGTTGGCTTGTAACTTCTGGGAGACTGTGGGAAAGAAACCCTGTTTCTGCATTGTATATTTTTTACAGAGGATTAATGAAAGGTAGTGGCTCTGTTTCATGAGATACATGTGGTTGTGAGTGCAGCAAATGTGTCTCTTATGTTTCATATGTATCTTGTTATGTTTCATAGTTCATTTCATATTCATTTCCAGTGAATTTTTCTAAGTTAGCTAAGGTAGAATTCAATTTTATTGTTCTGCCTGTGGGAAAATTTCATGTTCAGTGTTCATTCTTCTGTTGAAAAGGATTCACGTTGTCCATGCCCTTTTCACCCTCTTAATCAATCTCTCCATTCCACACTATCTTAAACTAAATTGCTAGGCTTTCCGCCTATCTTGCCTCACGATGTAATCCATGCCTTTGTGTTAAGTTCTCTGTTCATTGAGGTCCAGTGGTCCCATAACATCCCAGAAACACAGTCATTCATAAAAAATCACTCCTTATTTTCATTTTCACTTACTAGCCTAAGATAAATAGTTCATTGAAAGTCATCTCAGGCCTTTTCGTTCATCTATTCACTGAGTGTGACTCGGGGATAGCCCTCTCATGTTCTGGTAGGGCTAGCTACTAGGCTGAGTGTGGTTTGTGGTTACCCTGAATTTTGCCTTCTTTCAGCCTAAGTCAGATTTAGGTGATAACAGGATCTTCAAGGTATAACAAGTAGTAGACGGAAGCATAGACAAGTATAAGGCTAGATTTGTAGCCAAGGGGTACTCTCAAATTGAAGGAATTGACTATGAGGAGACATTTTATCTTGCAGCAAGGAACTCATCCATTAGATCAATTCTTCATCAGGCTATGTAGATGGGGTGGAATATCCACCAAATGGAATTAAAAACAACATTCCTAAATGGAGTTATTGAGGAGGAGGTGTACATAAATCAATCAAAAGGCTTTGATACTCTTGATCAAGTGTCTCATATGTGGAGACTCAAGTGATCATTGTACGATCTCAAATAAGCACCCCATGCTTGGTACACAAATATCAATAGCTATCTCACCGGTTTGGGCTTCACCAAAATTGAAGTGGATGAAAACCTCTATCATATCTTGGTAGAAGGTAAATTGTTGATTATTGTCTTATATGTTGATGCTTTTATTTTTAACCGGTGATTAACAACTGATTATATATTGCAAGGAGGAACTTTCTAGAGAATTTGAAATGAAGGACATGGGTCTCATGCACTACTTCCTCGGATTTGAAGTATGGGAAGGTGATGGGGAATTGTTTGTCTCTCAATGGAAGTATGCAAATAAGATACTGCAAATATTCTGCAAGGACAGTTGGAAACCCATGGAGACACCTCTAACGACCAACTAGAGGAAGGAGAATGCCACTTCATGTGAAGAAGGAGATGCTACCATTTATTGACAGCTAGTGGGTTCACTGATGCACCTTGTGAATAAATGACCTGATATGTGTTATGCATTCAACCATCTGAGCCAAACTATGGCTTGGTTAACCAAATTATTTTGGAAGGTAGCTAAACATGTTTTACTGTACCTCAGACGCACTACCCAGTATGGACTATGGTATAGATCATAGATCAGGGAAGTGAAATTGTGTTGGGTCCACAACGATTTCCTGGTACAACAGGAAGCAAAGATCTGTGGTGCTCAGATCAATAGAAGAAGAATATATGGATGCAATTCAAGAAACATGTGAGGTGATCTAGATGATAAATATACTTGTTGGATTATTTGGTCAGATGATGGATCCAACTGTGATCTACTGTGATAATCAAAGTTGCATTAAGCTCTCTGAGAATCCTATTTTTCATGATCGATCCAAGAATGTGTATATGTGTGTGTGTGTGTGTGTGTGTGTGTGTGTGTGTGTGTGTGTGTGTGTGTGTGTGTATGTATATATATATATATATATATATTATATATATATATATATATATATATATATATATATATATATATATATATATATATATATATATATATATATATATCCAGTATCATCATTTTCGGGATTGCGTTCAGAGGAAAATAATGTTGTTGCAGTACATTCCGACAGAGGAACAAGATGCTGACATTTTGGCAAATTCCTTATCAAGAGGAAAGTTTGAATGCCACGGGTGAAGGATAGGGGTGGATGATAATTTATTTCTTGCTGAGAGGGAGTGTTGAAAAATGTGGAAAGAAATTCTCAATTTCGTTTTTCCTTGATTAAATTGAGAAAATTCAAATTTCCACTTCAGCATACAACTTGGATGATGTTAACTTATGTGACATGTCTTGTGTCACCCAGATTACTCAGTAAATTCAAGTTGGAGGAGTTAGAGTTCAGTTAAGCATGTGTGAATGCTAATTCGTAGTAGTCAAAGTCAGTTATCTAAGGTTGTTTATAGTTAAACTAGTTCTAACTATTGAAGGAACTAGTGGAGTGTCAGTTAAGCAATGGGACTTCAGTAAAAATCAATGATCATATAGTTAACTCATTAATTAGGCCAAAATAGCTAGTGCACGCAGATAATTCAAGTTCCCCGTGATTGGTGGAGATTCCAAGGCTATGTAAAACCATTCATAGATAAGACTTGAGTGTACAAGTGTTGGATACAATCATGTGATAAGCCTAAGGAATTGCACAATCCATTTCAAAGAAATTCCTAAGTAATTGGGGCCTAATTTTCCAAGGAACAACGCAAGGAAATATGAGCTCAAGAAGAGGAAAAAATTGACTAAGAATAAGTTAGAGATTCTCAATGAGCAGAGAGACAGGTTATTCACTTGCAAGTTGTGCTTAGTTGAGCAAAGTTATTGTAATACATCTCTATTCATCATATCAATGCAAGCAAGAATTGGGGTTTTTAGAAAATTTCTTTCCACAAGAAAAATATTATATGCATGTGTGTGATTTCTTATTAAATGTCTAATTTTTTAATTCTAAATTATGAATTAATGTCTATAAAGCAATAGAGTAGGTTTGTGTATTGTTATTTTGATTAAAACTTCATGAGAAATTACAAATCTACATCATAATTTCTACAAACGTTTTGTGTGGACACTTTGTGGAATAGTTCCTGGATGCATGACCATTGAAGCATTTTATTTTGGATAATTCTTTCTTATGGCCCCCTCGGCTAGATTTTAGTTTGATTTGAGATTTCTTCATCCTCTCCCTTGGATGAAGTCCCATATCTAGTATTCTGCTTCATCTCCTATTGTACCAAACCAGACCATAAGCATTACCAATTTATAAATTTCTCCCTCTCGTTCATTGAGGCTTGGTAGTTATGCCGAATTTTTGGAAGGCCTCGAAGAGTTAGGCTTACCAAGTCACCTTCTACAACATTTACACCGACCCCTCCAACCTCATCACGAACTTGTGCAAATGTGCCTAGATACTGCAGAATAGTGTCATCCTTTTTCATATTGATATTTCAAATTTTATCCTTAAGGGACAGTTTCGTGTGATCACTATTATTCTCGAACAACTCTATCAATTCCTTCCACATTGTGAAAGGAGTTTCTTTCTCATGGATATTTGAGACAATGTGATCCCATACTCCCTCCAAGATTATTCTCCTCACCTTTGATACATATTTCTTCCACTAATCTAGGTTTTGTGCATCAACTGATCCTAGTTTTTGAATGTCTAACTTGACATATTCCAACAATCTGTTGTCATCTAACACTGCCTCCATGTGATCCTTCCATAAAATGAAATTAGAGTTTCCTTCCAAGGCATACTCTAGTCTCAGCCCATTGAATTTCATCTTCCCAAATCTAATGAGATCCTACTACACTGAATTGGAATTTTGAACCTCCTAAGAAACAAATTCAAAATTATTGTTCTAATGTAATCCTGCTCTCATACTATGTAGAAGTTATAGTGTAGAATTGTAACTGCTCATGAAATTTTAATCTAAATAACAAGACACACTCCTACTATACTGCTTTACAAATTTCAATTTACAATTTAGAACATTAATCACAAACATGCAATGAGAAATCACACACATGCACATAGTATTTTTCCAGGGGAAAGAAACTGCTAAAAACCCCTTATTTTTGCTTGCATTAATCTCTTGAATAGAGATGTATTACAATTACTAACTCAATCTGAGCTCAACCTACAAGTGAATAACCTCTCTCTTAGCTCACTGAGAAGATTCAACCCATACTTAGTCAATTTATGCCTTTGCTTGAGCCCCTATTTACTTGTGAAAATACTGAGGAATTAGGCCCCTATTATTTAGGAATCTTCCTCCAAGTGATTGTATAATTCCCAAGGTTGATCATCTGACTTCATGCAACACTTTTACACTCAAGACTAGTCTACAACTAATGTTACACTACCTTGGAATCTCCACCATAGATAGGGAACTTGAACTCTCTGCATGTACTAGCTATTTTTGGATGATTGATCAGTTAATTGGATGATCACTAAGTTAGATTGTTGTTCTACTGCACAACAAACCTTCCGCTAGTTCCTCCAATAGTTAGAACTAGTTTATCTGAAAGAAACCTGAAATAATTGGCCTTGGTTGCTACAAATTAGCAATCACACATGATTAACTGAACTCCAAGCCCTATAACTCGAACTTATTAAGATAACTGAGTGAAAATAGACATGTCACATAAGTTAACTACATCCAAGTTATTTGCTGATGTGGAAATTTGAATTTTCTCAATTTGACCAAGGAAAAATCAAATTGAGACTTTCTTGCTACATTTTTCAATAAGGGATGAAACTGTCAAAGATGGTAGGTTCTTCGATACAATTGAAAAAGGGGTAATTTCCATGGGTTCTATTCTATTTCTGGTTCAGAGAGACATCATCTTCATCACTGGCACCATCCATATAGGAGGAGTGAGAATCAATACTTGCGAGAGGATTTCAGGAAAGCAAAGCCTCCTACATTTGATGGAGAAATGAAGAAGTCATAAGATGTAGAAGCTTATTTACTTGGGATGAATAAGTTTTTCATATTGCATGATTATTCCAAAAATGTGAAATCCAGGATAACTACTTTCAGTCTTAAATGAAAATCAAACACTTGGTGGGAAGATGTGAAGAATGTCATAGGCATTGGAGAAGAGGAGTTGGCTTGCAATGAGTTCAAGATACTTTTCAGGAAGAATTATCTATCTAAAAGATATCATGATGATAGGGAAAGGGTGTTCTATGAGTTGAATATGGGATCTATGACTGATGAGAATTATCCTAGAAGATTCTTGAAGTTGTTGAGATATGTTCCTTATCTTAGGGAGGAGAAAGAAAAGATCTAGATATTCATTAGTAGGTTTCCGGTATCACTCAAAGACAATATTGGGTTTGATGAGCCTAGAATGCTACAGGAAGCCATCAAAAATTTGAAGCACTATTATGAGCAATCGAAGTGCAAGACTGAGTCTATGCAAGATTGGAAATGTAATGAGAAGAATAAAGGAAATTGGGCTAAGATGAGAGGAAAACCTCAAGATACAGATGACAATGAGAATGTAGTGTCACACAAGACTTTCAATGAAATAGATAGAGGACATGGATTTTAGCCTAAGGAGAAGAATAAGGGTGATGGTAGGAATCCTTTGCAGTGTTGGACTTGTGGAAAATATCATTCAAGGAGAGATTGTCTGCAACATTAGGGTGGAAAACTGTAGATTTATAGTTCTCAGGAGACACATACAGTTGGGGATGTTGGACAAAGTATCCCTCAAATTTATGCAAAATTGGATGATAAACAGGCTGATCATCAGGCATATATTATCGAGATGGAAGGTAAGCTTTGTGATCAAGTTTTTTCTATTTTGATTGACCCTATATCTAACTATAGTTCTATCAATCCCGACCTAGTGGATAAGCATTGCTTGAATAAAGAAGTGCATGCAAAATCTTGGTTGCTGCGGTTGGCTACATATATTAAGAAAAGAGTTCATCATTGGGTAAGATATTGTGCATTTGATTTGAAAGTTATGTCTACATTAACACATCTAAATGTGCTTCCTTTGTGATCATACAATAAGTTTTTGGGCATTGATTAATTATATATTCACAGGACTAAGGTAGATTGCTATGATAAGGCTATTGAGTGCTTGGATGATGACGTAGAGAAGAGAATATTGCAGGGTAAGAAGAATCCTACATCACTGAGAATGGTTACAACTATGTAGGCAAAGCATAGTAGTAGGAAAGGATGTGTATTATTTGTAGTTCATGTTTCTAGTGACAAAGGGAAGGATGTTGAGGATGCTAAAGTCTTGAAGAGATATCCAGTTTTGTAGCAGTTTTAGGATGTATTTTGAGTAGAGATCTCAGAGTTACTACCTCATAGTGAAGTGGAATTTCCTATTGAGATTATGTTGGGAGCAAAACCAACATCGAAGTCACCTTATAGGACAAGCAATCCAGAGTTAGTGGAATTGAAGGTGCAGCTTAAGTAAATGCTTAACAAGGGACAAATTAGGTCAAGTGTATCACCTTTGGGTGCACCATTATTATTGTGAAGGACAAGGATGTCACTCTCAGGTTGTGTATTGATTACAGGTAGTTGAACAAGGTGATGATTAAGAACATGCACCCTTTGTCATGAATTGATGACTTATTTGATCCGTTGAAGGCAGAAACAATGTTCTCAAAGATTTATTTGAGATAAGGGTATTATTATGTACACATCAAAGAAGAGGAAATCTACAAAACCGCATTCATACCAAGTATGATAATTATTAGTTTGTAGTGTTTCCTTTTTGTCTTGCTAATGCTCTAGTGCCTTTCAAGTGTTTGATGAATAGTGTGTTTTGTCCTTATATGGAAAAATGTGTGATAGTATTCATTGATGAGATATCGATATATTATAAGAATGAGGAAGAGCATACATAATACCTAGGAGTAGTGTTAATATTGTTGAGAGAACATCAGTTGTATGCCAAGCTTAGTAAGTGCAACTTCTTTCAGACTAAAGCTCATTACTTAGGGAATGTGGTTTGCAAGGAAGGTTTAGCAGTGGACATGAAAAAGATGAAAGCTATCATGGAGTGGGAAACTCCTAGAAATGTGGATAAGGTTAGATAATTTATGGGACTAGCATGTTATTAAAGGAATTTCATTAGGAACTTCTCATGGATTTCCTATCCTATTACATCTTTGCAGCGAAAAGCAAAGAAGTTTGAATGGGCTGAATAGTGTTCAGCTAGTTTTGTGTAATTGCTTACAAAATGCTCTTGCCTTCAAGATTGTAGTTCTAGATAAAGAGTTTGTGGTGTGTACAGATGCTTGAAAGAGAGGACTTAATGGAGTCCTGATGCAGGAAGGACATGTGGTATGCTATGAGTTAATGAAACTAAATGAGAACGAGCATAATTATATGACTCACAACCTTGAATTGGAAGTTATCATTCATGCATTGAGGATGTGGAGACACGATCTTCTTGACAGGAGGTTTATTCTAATGAGTGATCATAGTGTATTGATGTATTTGTTTGACCAACCTAATTTGAATTCCAGGAAAGCTAGGTGGTTTGCAATGCTCAATGAGTTTGACTTTGCGATCATGTACATTAAGGATAAAGAGAACATGGTTGCAGATGCTCTTAGTAGAATAGTACACATAAATAATATTGCATCTATGAGATCTTATGGGATAGACTTGCAGGAGTGGATCTTGCCGGCAGGAAAATAGGATGAAAGGTACCAACAACTTAAGCGTAGGTCACAGAATCAGGGTACAGGTGATCGAGATGTGGATTATCATCTCATGATAGATGGTTTGGTTATATTTAGGGACAATATCTATGTGTTGGACAATAGTGAGATTAAGAAGCTTATCTTGATGGAATTTCATGTCAATCCATATTTAGGTCATATGGGATATCATAACACATTTACATTGTTTAATAAGTTATATCACTGTCCGGAATTGAAGAAATAGGTAGCTAAGTATGTTAAGAAATGTTTGGATTTCCATTAGGAAAAATTAGAGTGCAAGAATTGAGGTGGTTTATTGTAGCTGATTCTGATTCCATAGTGGATATGGGAGGTCATTTCCATGGACTTCATTACAGGTTTTCCGAGGACATCTAGGCAACATGATACCATCACAATTGTGGTTGACAAGTTAATGAAGGTAGCTCATTTCATTCCAGTGAAGTCTACTAATTTAGCTAGTGAGGTAGCTGAGGTATTCATTAGGGATATAGTGAGGTTGCATGGTATCCCTAAGAAGACTCTATCAGATAGATATGCCAAGTTCACTTCCAGGTTTTGGAAAGAGTTGTTTGTAGGTTTGGGTACAAAGTTCGCTTTCAGTACAACTTAATATCTGTAGACATATGGACAAAAAAACAGGATTAACAGGAATCTTGAGGACATGCTAACGATGTATGCCATGCATCAACTAAAAACATGGGGAGAATATATTCCATCCGTAGAGTTTGTATACAATAATGGGTATCAGGAGTCCTTGAAGATGATTCCATTGAGGCACTTTATGGGAAGATTTGTGATACTCCTATTAGTTGGAGTGATCCAGTGAACATGGAACACATGGTATTTAATGAGTTTTAGGTTGGGGAGCATGTCTACTTGCACATCAAGCCCAAGAGGAGATCCTTGAGGATTGGATCATGTACCAAGTTCACACCTTGGTATTGTGGGCCTTTCAATATCCTTGAGAGTATTGGAGAAGTGGCCTACCAACTTCGACTGACTTCAATAGTGAAATTCCATGTTTCATTGCTTAAGAAGTATGTAAAGGATGTTGATGATGTGATTTAATGGTATGTATTACAAGTGTAACTAGAAGGAGAATTATAGTCAAAACCTTAATGCATTTTGCATTGAAAGATGCTCATGCTTTGGAATCGAGAAATCAAGAAAATTAAAGTGAAGTGAAAGCACTTTGGGCCTGATGAAGCTACATGGGATATGGCTAATCATATGTGGGCTATGTGTCCTTCTCTATTCACTAGTTGAGTGCATGTATTATGATATATGTGTTTGATGTGGTGTTTTTTTCATGTCTATATATAAATGCATATGTATGTAAATACTACATCAAATTGTCTTATAAAGCTCCAATAAGTGGTATGGTGTTCATGGTATGATGGTCATTATCTCAGCAGCATGATATGTTGTAAATGTTGCATCAAGCTATCTTATAAAGATCCATGGGAAGCATGTGTTTTTCTGGTTTATAAGTGTCATTAAAAACTGAGGACGGTGTTCCCCTAAGGGGGAGGGGTTTGTAACAATCCCTAATTGATTTCCTTTGTAAACAAAAAATAAGACCAACATCATGGGACCAATATTCCAAGATGAATGTTAGGACAAACATAGTGATGGGTATAAATGGTAATTAATTAATGGCTATGGAAACTAGAAAATATATTAGCAAAGGAAAAGTGGAATTAATTAACATTTATTTATTAAAATAAAGGAAAAGAAGAGAAAAGGGATATGAAAGATCACAAAATTGCATGAGAGGGAAATTGAAGGAAAAATGAAGGAAAATGAAGAAAATAGAGGCCTCAATAATAAAAAGGCTTGTGAGGATCAATTCACAACCTTTTGTCACTTCAATTTTGGAGCTCTCTTTTATTCACACATTTTCTCATACCCTTGCACACTTAGAGAATTCTTGGAGCATTCTTGGAGCACTCTAGTTTTCACTTGGATTGGAGAAAGAAGGCAAAGGAAAGTAGGAAAGCACAAGGGAATAGGTGGATAAACAACTATGACTATATTACTCGGTAGGTAACAAGTTGCATATGTGATTTCCTTACTGATTTCCATATTCATGGTATATGCATGTGAGTTTCTGGTTATGTGTTGTCATTAGCATGGAGATATGTCTATATTGATAGTGGTTTTAGCCTTGCCTTTCCATTTCCTCGATAACCATGGTGTTGTGGGTTTTTCCATTTATTGTTTTTTTTTCTAATTGGTGCTCATAATTCCTTAGGGTTGTGGGTTGGAACAAATGCTCTAGAATCCATAGAACAACTTGGGTTGAGTTACTAGTCCTGGAGCCCAGGTTGGATCAAGTGATCTAGAGCCCTTGGTGGGTTGAGTTACTAGTCTCTATATCCGGGTTGGACAAATTCTCTAGATCCCTGAAAGGTTGTGGGTTTAGTTACTAGTTCCTTGAGCCTTAGACAACTTGGGTAGAGACTAATCTGGTTGGTGTTAATGATTTCTAAGCGTGGACATCAAATCACTATGGATGAGGGTTGAGGTGGTTTAGCCTCTAGTAGCCCCACTTTGGTTTTGTTAGGTTTATCCCATGAGATCCCACATTCATGCTTGGAATATGGTGTGGGGGTGATTGGCTGAAAGAAGTATTTGGCTCAACCCAATCTATAGTTGGGTGGTACGTGGAAGTCCCTGACTTCGTTGGTATTTTCACATGTTAATGAAAGTTATTATTTTATTATGATTCATGTATATTTGTAGTGATTATGTTGGCGATATTATGGATAAGTTGCAATGGTTTCTATGTTGGTTTTTGTTGGTTATATGCTAGTTATATGATGTATATTACTTATGGCTCTTGACATGTTTTGATAAGTGTATGACTGGATGGTGAATGCATGGACTAAAAAATGTTATTGCAGTTAATATTAGAGGGCATTAGACCTTATTGGTGGTTCTCAAATAAGTTTCGGTCTCCTATGATCAGATATGAATTCATGACCTGTAGCTTACATGTTCGCCATATGTTTGATGAAATGACCGTCATGGTTAGGCATGGTTAGGCCAAGTTAATTTTCAAGTTTTGTATGTTTAGTATTCTCCTTATGCCATTTATCACTATGAGAAGTATCAGGAATTTTTGGAAGCGATGGAGTCTAACCTAGAATTGTGGCTTAGATCTTGGGACCACACCATATGAATTGGGAAAGTTTGGTCAAAACCAAACTCACGCAGTGTCATACATGTGATTAAATGCCTTCAACCACACATATGCATTTTATGGATGTGGTTGGGAGCCTAGGTGAGTGAAAAAATCCCCAACTCAGGTTTGGTCACCTCGGGTGCTTCTTTGGACCTTGAGTGCATTTTATCCTTGAGGGATGTTCTGAGTTATCAGTTTTTAGCCAGTTGTAGGCCCCACTTACTTAAATAGAGCTTGGAGGTTGATTCATGTCATAGTAACTCTTCGTTCTCATGTTTACCCTGGGAAGTTGGTGAACTTAGGTAAATGTGGGAGGGGGTTGTTACAAGAACTGGGTTGTTGAAGTTGGGCTTAACTCTTGGAAATTTCTGCAAGGCACTTACAAGAACGACTTGAATGCTGAGCCAAAAGTCAACATTGTTACGATAAGTATAATTTGGTGTTACTATGACACTTTGTGTGTTCTTCATTAATAAGATCCTCCATGCATTGGAAATCAAAGACATGCCAATGAATTGTTATGGTGCCCTTCTGCTCAAATACATATTCCTCTTCAGGCTCCTTAAGGAGTTTCAAGAATAGAGGATGGCTTATATACATCTTCAGTATTACAAAACATTTCCATTGCCATCCTTTCTATTGTTATCATTTATATGCTCATTTTCTTGTTTTAGAAGTTGTTATTGCAATCCATGAATACAACCACAAAATGAATGAAAACCAGATGTAGACTTGTGAGAGAAATCATGCAATATAACGAACAAGAACCATAAGGTTGAGCCAAAGGCTGTGAAGTGAGAATATTAGGTGGAAAATTAATGACTTGATGGGAAAGCTAGAGTGATGGACATTGGAGACACTTGTTAGATCGGTTGGTAACTTGGTATCTACCTCATAAATGACGACATACTCAAATTCAATGGTACCTAGAGGATTAACGATTAAATGGATCATAAATGGAAAGGTGTAGGAGATGCAATGGTCATAGAGTCCCAAATCTCAACTTTAAAATCTTAAAAAATAGTTTCGATCTCGTGGACCGCATTCTCTAATTATAATCAATGGTATTTTATCGTAACTTCAATATTCTATGAAACTATGGACTTTCATAAACTTAAAAAAATATTGATAGGTTACTAAACATATTTCCCTTATTTTGAGATATAAAAAATTAATATAACCTTTACAATTCACTAGTGATTTTGATTTTTTTTTGAAGGGTTCAATTTTTTAGCCCTTTTGGCATGACCTGCTAGAAGCCCGAGGAAGGGTTAGAATAAGGTCAATTTTGAATGGTGAGTACTATGTAATTACATTATTCTTTAGCTTAATATCCTCTCCTAACAATAAATATTGCACTTGTCACTCGAAGGCTTTCTTGTAGTCAGTTCGATTATGCTCCAAGTAACTATGTTAATATTTACTTTCTTTTTATGAATTTTATATCATGAAGTTCATGATATTTTTTGCATGGAGGCTTCAAAGATATTTAATTGATAGAATATCTAAAACACGTAAGGGAAAGGGGTAGAAGCTCAACATTACAGAGCCCATAGTGCTTGATATGGTTGTAAGTGAAATATTCTATGGGGATACAAAAGACTTCAATGGAAGAAATACACATCCTGATTGGGGTGAAATCTATCATATCTACGCACATTCTCAGTTTGATGTGCATGATGATGACTATGCTACAATGTGCAACATTGCAAAGCCTTAAATCTATCATATCTCCATTGGGATGCCTATGATGCCTTATAATGACATGGCTAGGTGGGCCATGGCATAGGTCGACCTGAAGCAAGAGGCCATCATCAATAGCTATGGAACATTCATAACGTCCCTAAAGGTTGATACAAATTGAACATACAATTTTTGAATGGTTTCTTTGCAACCCATACCAAATTCATCCAAACTATAAAAGGATGGTGGTTGGATGATGAATCTTTCAAAAAACACACCAACAAGAAATATTTGACTTAACACTTGAGGGAACCTTTCTGACACCTCACTTTGACGATCAACTAACTATATGGTGAGTTTAATTCCTTGTAATTCAAGATAGAATGGATACCATTAGCAGTCAAGATAACCTCCACAAGTCATATATTTTATTGGTATACATTTTGTCAAGAAATATAGTTAGAGCTCTTCCGAAAGTGAAGGATGTATCTATGAATAAAAGTGCCTCATTTTATATGTAGGCTTATCTTATAGATTCTTTATGTGTCGTAAATGAGTTCCCATGAATCAACTGGAAATGGACTCCAACAATCCCTTGTACATAATTAATGTCAATAATTGTCGATTGATCACTACCACAAGTTCTTTAATGAAGATTTCTAATACCAATATTTGCTGATATTAAACGGTTCACATACTATTAATAATATTAAATGCTTCTATGAATTAAAATTTATAATAATAACTATTATATTAAAATCAATTTATTGTTAATAATATTAAAATTAGTTAAAAGATTTTTATAATAATAATGATTAACAGAATAATAATTTATAATAATTTGAAACAGTTGATATTAAAACAGGTGACATTCATCTCATCCTTTAATCTTCTCCCCTCATTACTATTTAATTCCCTCAATTTAGCTCTTCTTCTATCAAGCATTCAAGCGTCCTGATGATGGATCCCAGTTGGGATTTGAAATGTTGACGGAAAATAAGTTTTACTATGGATTCTCTGGTAACTATGTCTAAAGATATATACCACAGATGTCTTAAATCCAGAATTTGTGACCAGTTTGTCGCCCAAGTCCATCAAATCCTCTTAATATTTCCAACACCTAAGAGATACGAAGAGGAAAAGAATGCTATTAGGGGAATCAATAATTGTTATTGTGAGGAGAATTACACATACATTAGGATATTTAGCTATTCAGGTACTCTTCACTTGATACTGCATTTGGTTCCTGTCAAGATCATGATTTGAGAGATTTCATATCAGAGTGTAGGAACTCAGGTAGAATCAACAATTGGAAATAACAATAATAGGTCTTGGTTGGGTTTCCCTATAAAGATAGAGTACTAAACTCTAATGATATTCCCCCAAGAAATAAAATGGGTTGATGACATCAATGAGTTCAAGCTTCTCACCGACATATTCAAAAAGCATGACCCCCATAACATGGTGAAAGAGAAATACAAGCCCACAAAGCTTACTTACCCTTATGAAAATGAGTCTATTCCTAATGACTTAATATTCCAGGATGTGCTCACCTATGAGGAAGCAAAGCTAAGAATGAAATTAAGAGAATAGGAGGAGTTTCCATCTCTCTAGTTTTTGAAAATAGAGAAGATTGAAAAATAAAGGGATAAATGTTATTTTGAGATAGAGTCGCTAATAAAGAAGAAAATATTAAAGTTGGATCATTTGATAAGAAAATAATTGAGGTCATGATTAGGCTAGAGAAGCAAAAGTTGGTTTTGACCGAAGCCCCTGATATTGAACATATAACCATTGATTATGATGAACCATAGGTGGAGACAAGTGTACCAAGGAAAGATACTAGCAAGGGGAAGGAGACAAAATTTTCTACATAATATTTTTGGCAGAAATAAATCCTCAAGCTACATGTGTCGATGGTTACCCTATTACAAGGGCTCGTTATCTCGTAGAGTTAAATTTCTTCCATCTTTCTAATTACTAAGAAAGTCAATGCAACACCTCCTTCAAGTCATCCTAGGGAGCTAGACAATGAAGTCATTAATCTATGCATCTATTAGTACAAAAAATCCAAGGGAGCATTATCTGCAGTGCCCCAAAGAGGATAAAGAAAAGAACCACTATGGAAGAAGAAGTTGCTAAAGGAATCCCAAATTAGAGGATATTCTAGAGTATAGCTGGGCAGAGAAACCAAAAGGCTACAATAGACATAACCTCAATACTACGAGATATAGCTACAAAAAATAAATCTACCACCTATAGTTTGTCCCTATACATTGAGAAATTGAAGCAAAAGGTGTAGTTTCTACAACAACAATTCAAAGACCAGATGCAACAATTGGATCCATAAAGACAGAAAGGATTGGAAACACAATGTATACAATTATCATAATATGTCAAGGATCAACAAGGAAAACAAATATTGCAACTCAAGGAAGCTCATCTTAATGAGCTAAAGAAGTTGAATGAAAGTCATCCATAGGAAATGAATGAAAGGATTGAACAACCATAAAGTACTCAAATTAACCTCCATGTACTAAAATCCCAAGTAATTATAATCAATACTAAATTTTAAATAACACAAATTTCCTTTATAGAAAATTTTCGACAAGTTCAAGATTGCTTATCGTAGATGGAATAAGTAACCCACCAAATCGATGCTAAATCATAAGCCCATAGGAAAGGAATTAATCCCTTGAATAAATTATTGAGTGGAAAAAAGAGCATGTGGATGCTCTAGATTCATTTATGTGATTAATAAAGGAGAAGAAAAGGAGGGAATGATATTTGATTAATGTTTTGAAATAAGAGCATGAAGAAATCAAAGAAATGTTGACCAAAACCATGGAATTAGGTAGAATTATGTGGGATGTTGCCATGAAAATGATAGATGAATGGGGATTCGAAACATTGGTAATACTATCGAGCTTCACCTCCATCATACCTATACGTCATGAAATATCTAAAGTCCAAGCCACGATAGTTCCAGATATTGAACAAATCCAAAGAGAAAGTGAAGAATCAATTGAAAAGTTCATTGTCATTCCCACCATAGAGGCTACACAACTCCAGTGCTACAATATCCAAAAAAAGAAACATACGCAGAGATTAGTAGACCAAGCATTGAAGGGAAGGTGACACTTACAGAAGATAGAAGACCCTAGGATTTCTAAAATCCTAGACATCCACATTGCCTGGAAGATGCTTTGACAACAATATTTGTTAAAGAAGGCATAACATTTCCACTACACTTAATAAGTTACTGGCTGAAAGCCCTTTTGTAACTATTTTGTAAAAACATAAATAGAAAATCCCTCCTGAGGTAAAGAGAAGAAGGGAGAGGGGATAAAATTGTAAGACTGAAAGCCTCTATTGAAGGCCCCTTTTTGCAATATTTTGTAATGAAGGCCTTGTTCTACTTATTAGCATAATTCACTTGTCAAGAGATATGCATATCATTCCTGCATGGTAAATTATTTATATTGCATTTCTTGAGTCTTGTATATCGGAATAAATTTATGAGAATTATGGGGCTCATATAAAATTTATTAATGAGTATTGCTACCTTTTGTTTTCCCATGGTTGTATATTAGATAAATATTTGGACAATTCTATAATAATTTTCCGCTTTGGTTATATTTAATCAAATAATTTAATCAATGTTTTTTTTATTATATAATAACGAGTCTCGTGAATCGTCAATGAATCTTCATTAGGATTAAATTAAATAAGTAAATAAATAAACATTGCTAATAGTAGATAGAATATCGAGGCCATAAAATGATTCATCACCCTCAAAGTGGCAATTATTCCCACATGCCAGTCAAAGGTTACTATCCCAAACAAAAGAGAGTATAATTTGGGCTTACGATTGGGTTTCCTCCCTTCATTGATCACATCCTAACCACAATAATATTTTACTCGTCAACAAAAATCTATAAAGACCTACTAAACCATATAGCAACGTAATAATTCACCTCCAACAATTAGATTATATATATATATTATATATATATATTATATATATATATATATATATATATATATAATATATATGGAAAATGAAATTATGAGTTTGGAAACATATAATGACTTATTAAAATCATAAAACAATGTAACAATTCACCTCCAACAATTAGATATTAAGATTTACTTTCTACATGGGTTGGGCATGAACCATAATGTATTTAATGCATTTTGATTTAACATAAGTTTGTTGAATTGGTGAATGTAAACAATATTATCATTATTATTACTTTAATAAAAGATTTTAATAATTTATTTATTTAGCTAGAATTGTTTTGTTAGAATTTTTTATGATTTAAAAAATTAGATTTTATGCTCTTTGGACATTAAAAAAAATTCTATCAAAAATTGGTGAAGGGTACGTATTTTATGTAATAAAATAATGAAATTATCACCACCTAGCCGCAAGTTATATGCTTTGGTCACCTTGCTTATGTTTTTAATTGAAGGTGATAGAGTCATAAATGCCTAATTCAATGTTTTGTGTATGAAGTGACAATTATAGTTTAATTATGATTTTTTAATACATTTGTTCCTTTGTTTCCATTCATTGGAGCTAATTTCATTCATTATAATAGATTATCAATATTTTGTGAACTTGCTATTGGATGGTTTAAAAGTAGCAAGATGAATAAACTACATAGATAAAATAAATATTCACATAACATCCATATCAAACATGGTCATGTCATTGTGAATTCTATTAATATTTTTAATGTAATGATTCCATTCCATCATGCATCAAGAAGAGCAGAGAAATTGTCAAAAGCATAAAGTACCTCCAATTAATGGGATGTGCAATATGTTGTTAACCATAATGGGCACTCCCTATGACCTTATGATAATACTCAAATAGACACCTTGATGAATTATGAACCACATGAGTAGATCAATGGTGTTGATTCTGCTAATGGGTTTAAAAATATTTCACAAGAATCTAGGTCAACATTCATTCTTAGGAATGTCAGTATATTACAAAGATCTTCAAATAAAAGTAATTTCATAGCCATAATCTCATGTCAAATGTAAATGGGTGTAATGTTTTCGAATGAAAGGGTCTAGAAATTGGTCATTTGGTGCATTAGTGAATGGGCTATTATTTTGTTATGGCATTTGCTTATTTGAGTTGGAGCTTAGCAATTTAGTGCTTTGTCCACTAGACAAAACGGTGGATTTAAAACTAGTTCTATCCTAATAGTTGAATGTTTTAATAAATTTGAAGCCTTTCCAACACAAATGAAACAAAATCACAACATTAATACCTTGGTTATAAAGGTGACTTTGGTCGATCAATGTTCTCCAGAGTCAAATTATATTTCCATGGGATTGATTTAAAATGTTCTAGAAGGAGAGATACTACACTTTGCACCACTATATGTTAATTAATTTGGAGTTTCAATGGAGAAAGTATTCATTTAATGTGATATATGTTGCATATTAGAAGGTTCTATATAGAAATTGAATGGGAATCATGCAACTTAACCTTAGTGGAAAGCCTTAGATATCATATTTGATAGTTTTATCAATCAATTTTATATTGTATAATATATAATTAATCTACCTATGCATTTAATATGTCAATCCAAGACTCAAATTCTAGCAAGATATCATTGTATTATATATAGACATTATAGGTGCTATGCACTAGTTTACTATTCCAAGAAAGAAATTTTCAATGTTAAATGATGTTCACACTTTGATGAATTATAGGACTCAACCTTAGAGAATGGAATGGAAATCACATATGTTAAATTTAACAAAAAATTAACCATTAAGCAAGTAGGATAGCTTAAATTGAATTAAATGTTATGTTTTAATTGAAAATGTTTTGAAATCAGTTAACTCATATGGTCACAATGACCTTTATGAACTGAAAAATGAAAAAGGAAAGGAATAGGAAATGCAATTATTATGTTTGGGTGGGCCCTACCTTGACAAAATAAAAGTTTTTGGAAACTAATTGCAAGGCACTAAAAAAATCAAACACTATTTTCTTCATACATATATAAGATATTGAACATATTGCAATCTAACTTAAATTATACATTAAATCACAATAGTCATTATTAACATAATTATAATTATGTCATTCTATCTATTAGTTCCCTACTCAATAATGGTAGGGGCTATGTATACTAAGAACTTGTACACTAATCATTACATGATGACAAGGATATATGTAATGAGTTAACAATTTTTTTTGAATCAAATCAAGTTGAGAATCAAAGACTCTTAAGTGGGTTACATAATGTTGTCTTATTCTCATGTATAAAAAAAAACATTAAGCACTCTCTCAAATAAAGGATTAGAAAAAAACATATTGATTAATCAACACCAATTTTAATCATTCAATCATGCTCACAAGGAGACAAGAGCGTATCCCATAAAATCCTTTTAGGACTTCTTCTCATAGGGATCTACAACACAGTGGTTTATACATCATCTTTGCTTCATCTCATGCATGGATTGCTAATAAAGAATGAAACAACTTATGGGGTTTTATATCATCAAACAATGGTTTTGTAACACCATACATTTATCATAAACATTATGTTACCACAATTGACCAAACTTTATCCAACATCTTGTATTAGATCCTTGTTTCTTTTTCTTCCACACTTCATGTCTTCCTTTTGCTGTCTAGGTGAATCCTTAAAAGAATGTGTGTGGATCCTTAAGTTGGAAGACCCTGAGCTTTGATGCAAATTTCCCTTGCAATTTATTATTTTGGGCTTTCTTGGTGAAGAAGATGGACATGCTAATCTAAAATGGTTTGAGGATCTATTCCTTTTTATTCCTTTGTAATGGTAGAAAGGGTTATCTCATCAAGATCCATGTCTTTAAGTGCATCTTGAACAATAAATTCATTTACATATGATATTTATTATTCCTTTCATCGTGACTTTTCTTATGGATTTTCTAAGGGATTTCTTTTTCGTGTTGCCATATTTTGATGCATTTCCACATTTTTTCAAGGCTTGCTTGATTGTTTTTTATTTTGGAAACACTTTGAATAGATTCAAACTTGTTTATAGACTGAAGGTTCTCCTTAGATTATATTTTTGATGGACACTTGTTCCTACTTCTTGAGGTAACTTTTTCAAAATCTCAATCATCCTTTTAGCCAAAGTGTTCTTGTTGACACCTAATCATCAGGATTGGGTGAATAACTGAAATTGATGTAAATAAATAATGTAGAATATGAATAGTCACCGGGAGATGAAATGAACAGTCTCTCCCTCATGTATATTATAAACACCAACCTAAATGAAATAAAACGAATTTTTTTGAGGAGTTACAGCCTGGTCTGACATGGTATCAGAGCCACCTCCCGAAATTAGTTTTTGTGTAACTCCTAGTGTCAGTTTCCTGCCTATATTCTGCGTGGTTGCCTGAAGCCTGCTCTAGGCAGTGTCATATACGTTTTTTGATATTGTATCCATTTTTAAAATTTTGCGCCCTTTTCCAAGTCTACGCCTTCTGTCTAGAGACCTGGTGTGAACGCTGTCATATGCGTTTTTCAAATCTTCATTTTATCAGACCTAGGATTTAACACTGACTCTTATTTGTTATAGTTTCTGCACATTTTCACTCTTTGTTGTTTGTTAGGTTCATGTGGATCTTGGGCTCGGTGAGGTTTAAGTCCGGTGGTATATGGACTTAAGAACTCCACACTTTCTAACCGGAACAAATCTCCAGGCTAGTCTATCTGGACCATGCTCAAGTCCATCTGCCCAATAAATGTTTGGTTTCCATGCCGCTTCTTCTGAGTGTGTTTTTGCACTTCCAACAAAGAGGTCGCTACGTTTCTCCACTGCTATTGTCGATTACTTCATAGTCATTGTCTTCTGGCACTGAGTCCTAGAGGTCTACTCAATGGCGATGCTGGTCCAGCTCCCGAGGTTCGTCGTTGGTATGATTGGGCGCGAAATTTAAATAGAATTTTTGGCTAGGGAAGATCCCCGAAATTGGCAAATATGGCAAGAATGATGCATTTTACAACAAAAACAAATAGGACAGTCAGCCAATGAGAGAACAAATCCCACATCTATGAAATGATCGCCACCACAAAGTGTTGAAGAGAAGGAAACGATGCCTTCATTACAAACAAAGCAGAATCCACAACCACCAGAGAGAACGAATCTCGCATAGTGAAGTACATGAGCCTCAGCCTGTTGTAGTGCTGCGTTTTCTATTATATGCCACCTATACATATATTGCTTGATGTCATTGTAGTTTTGTGTTTTATGTTACTTACCACTCCATGCTACTTTGTATCGCACACCTTCACACACCTTCACTTTCCATTTTTTTAATACACCTCTGCTTCCCATTTTTATTACATTGAGCGTTATCCATTGAATGTTACTACTGCATTTTTTAATTAACTGTGGTATAATCCAACATACCACAGTCCTCTACCACTTTCAAAGTATTAAACATTCAGCACATTTTGCCAGCAAAAGTTTTTTTTTAACAATATGCATTCAATCATATCTATTGTGGGAATAATTCTCACTGGCAAGGAGAACTATCCTTAGTGGTCCCGGATGATAAAACACACCCTCATTTTCAATGAGTTTTGGAAAGGAGTGTGTATTGGAGATGGAGACAAAGAGCCAGAACAATCTACCTCATACAAAGAGCTCGCCATTTGGGAAAATAAGAACATCAAAGCATATGCATTAATTGCAACATATGTAAGTGAAGAGGTGAGTCGCCATATTTCGCCATTTCCATCTACTTTTGAAGCCTTACAAAAGCTGAAAGAACTCTATGACTCACATTTTGCACTTGAAGTTGTTCAACTCATGATTAAACTCTTCACCCTTGAATTGCCAAATAATGATCCTCTTGCTCTTACATCCGAAGTAAAATCTATAATGCATGATATCAAAGCCACTAAGGATGAATTGGATATTCCTCTTATCACTTTTCTCAAGGCACTTTATCCTAATTACTCCAATTGTCTTGAGTCATTGCAAGCAAATGGAAATCTCAAAGATATTACCTTTGACTCTCTTTTGAAAAAAATTGTTGAAAGAGAGAAAGATTTGGAAAGAACACAACCCCTGAATCTTCTGAAGAGGATGTGTGCCTTGCTCATAAAGAAAAGAATCTTGCTCAAGATTCTTCTAGAGGAAGAGGTGGTTGAAGAGGAAGAGGAAGATATTTCAGAGGTAGGGGGGGTAGACACTCTCAAGGAGAAAAGTTAGATTTTCACTGCATATGCTGCAAAAGGAATGGATCACAAGATGCCTCTACATGCAAGTTATCATGGGACAAAATTGAGCAGGAAAGAAACCAACAGAAAGGTAAAAATAATGACACAGAAAAAGGTAAAGCACTTGAATCCACTCACTATGTTGAGGCACAATGTAATATTGGAGTAAATGAAGATTTATTTAATGCTTCACTTGCTTCTTGGAAAAATTATTGGTTGCTTGATTCAAGAGCAACTTGCCACATGACTCATAGAAAAGTTTTTTTTTGAATAATGTACTGAAAATTTTGATGGAGTAGTATACTTTGTAGACCAATCAAAAATCAAGCCATCGAGGCTTGACACATTCAGGGTTAAATTGCCTAATCTTCCAGACTTTCTTCTGCATCATGTTCTATATCTCCCACAGTTGAAGAGAAACTTTATGTCCTTGGTCCATATCCACCAGCAAGGTCACTCGATTCATATGTTTGATGGCAAGATTGAGGTGAGAAAAGCATCTGACCACTCACTTGACATGAGGGGAATAGAAGAAGAAAGGCTTCTCAAGCTGCAAGGTACCTCTGCTCATGCACAACATTTCTCATAAAATTCTCATTATGAAGAAGGTACACTTCCATCAATTTTATTATGGCATGCTAGATTTGGACATTTGAACTATGACAGCCTCTGCTTGTTGAAGAAAAATGGTGTTGCTGGTTTGCCTACAATTCCTAGGAAATTTAAGCAATGTGATGCTTGGATTCTAGGAAAGCATAGCAAATAGTATTTTCATGATTCACATTCAAGAGCACATAGAAAACTTGAACTCATTCATTCAAATTTATGTGGTCCAATGCATGTTCCTTCTACAAATGGAAATAAATATATGATGACATTTATTGATGACTACACCAGAATGTGTTGGGTTCATTTATTGAAGAACAAATCTGATGCTTTTCAAACATTCAAGAACTTTCATAAATGGATTGAAAATGATGCACAATCTCATATTGGGTCTATTCACACTGATAATGGAAAAAAATGCACATCAAATTAATTTGAAAACTGTCTTTGCCAACATGGGATCAAACATCAAACAACTATGCCTTATAATCCCCAACAGAATGGTGTAGCTAAAAAATTGAATAGGACAATCTTAAATATGGTACGCTCCATGCTCTTCTTCAAAAATGTAAAAATAATGTTTTGCGCTGATGTTGTTCTATGTGCTACATATATAAAGAATAGATTTCCATCTAATTCTATTAGAAGCAACACTCCATATGAATTGTGGTATGGGCATGTTCCTTCGGTAAAGCATCTCAGGATCTTTGGTTCCACCTGTTATGCCTTGATACCAAAGGTACATAGAAACAAACTTGGTGCAAGAAGTTGTAAGTGTATCTTCCTAGGGTATTCAAACACCTTCAAAGCATACTGTCTCTATGATGAAGTCAATAAAAGGTTTTTTGTATCTAGAGATGTAATTTTTCTTGAATCATCCAAAACTGACAATGTTGTTGAGCGGCAACTTGATCGCTTGGATAGATTCGCAATTGAAAAATCATTTCAAGAATTGATAATCAGATTCCACATCTTGAAGGGGGGATTCCTATACTAGATCAACATGTGGAATCTTCTTCTGAAGAACTCTCTCCCTTGCATGAAACTCCAACAACGGATGATACTTTAAGTGATGTGATTAATAGAATTAGGAGACTCAATCTTGATTCAGTCCCAACTCAATCAATGGAGAAACTTGGACCATATGAGAAAGGTCCTCCAAAGTGGCTAATAAAGACACTTGAAAGCGTTCATCCTAATGAGGTTGGAAAGACAGGAACTAAAAATTCAAACCGGAAAAATGGAGGTGATGTAGATGACTCTAATTCACCTGTTGATATGGATGTTTCCTATGATTGTGAATTAAATCAGAGTTTGAACCAACTTCCTTCAAAGAAGTTGCTTCTCATAATGAATGGAAAGAAGCGATGCAAAAGGAGTATGATGCCCTCATAAAGAATGGTACTTCGAAGTTGGTTGATCCTCCATTAGGAACCAAACCAATTGGCTACAAGTGGATCTACAAGAACAATTATAAAACTGATGGCTCACTTGACAAGCACAAAGCTAGGCTTGTGGCAAAAGGTTTTGCATATAAGGAAGGGGTCGATTATGAGGAAACATTTGACCCCACAACAAAATGGGCTACCATCCGGACACTCTTTTCCCTAGTAGCTCAGAACGGTTGGAAAGTCCATCAAATGGATGTAAAAACTACTTTCTTGAATGGAGATCGAAAATTGAATTTTTTTATGTCCCAGCCTGAAGGATTTGCTGTGAAAGGACATGAACATAAAGTATGCAAACTTGTGAAATCCTTGTATGGCCTCAGACAAGCACTGTGATCCTAGTATGAAAAACTCACTGAGCATCTTCTGAAACTCAATTTCAAACATTATGATCTTGATGATGCAACTTTATTTGTCAAGAAAGTTGGCAAAACAGTTGTATATCTTGTGGTATATGTAGAGGATCTTTTGATGACAGGGAACAATGAAAGCTACATTTCATCCATAAAGAAGGAATTGGGGAAAAGTTTTGAAATGACTGATTTGGGCTATGTTCATTACTATCTTGGTATTGAAGTAACTCAACATCTGAAGTCCATATGTCTTTCTCAAAAGAAGTACATTGGAGATCTGTTGAACATGTTTGACATGACAGAATTCAATCCTCTTACTACTCCAATGGAACAAAACTTAAAGCTCACATCTATTGAAGGAAAGAATTTGAGGATGCAACAAAGTATAGACAACTTGTAGGAAGTCACAACTACCTAACTACTACCAGACCAGACATTTCGTTTGTTGTTGGAATCCTCTCCAGGTTTATGCAAAAGCCTTGTGAGGGACATTGGTCTACTACAAAAGAGTTCTAAGGTACTTGAAGGGAACTCAAGACTTTGGAATCAAGTATACACAGGTGGACGACTTCAGCTTGATTGGATACTTTGATTTAGACTTTGATGGAGACAAAGAAACTGGGGTATCTACTTCAGGATATGCTATGAGTCTTCGATCAAGAGCTATCTCCTGGAGATCATGCAAACAATCAGTTCCATTAGATTCCACAATAGAAGCAGAATATGTGGCAGCAGTTGAGGCAACAAAAGAAATTGTGTGGCTTAAGAAAATTCTTGAAGATTTGCAGGTAAAACAAGTACAATCAACTCCACTCATGATTGACAATACCTCTGCAATAAAGTTGGCCAAGAACCCAAAGTTCCATGATCGAACGAAGCACATCAATACTAAATATCATCTAATTCGACATCATGTTGAGGCCAAAACAATCCATCTCTACCATTGTTCCACGAATGAGCAAATTGCAGACATCTTCACCAAAGAGCTTGGAAGAGAAAAGCTTGAAAGATTCAGAACGATGCTTGGACTCACAAACATCCCTTCAGATTAAGGGGGGGGAGGATGTTGACACCTAATCATCAATATTGGGTGAATAACTAAAATTGATGTAAATAAATAATGGAGAATATGAATATTCACCGGGAGATGAAATGAACAATATCTCCCTCATGTATATAATAAACACCAACCTAAATGAAATAAAACGAATTGTTTTGAGGAGTTACTGCCTGGTCTGACAGTTTTAATGGTACCTCTTTCAGCATTAAATGGAAATCATGAAATAAGTGGTCGTATTCATAACGATTCATGTAATGAATGGTACATTCTCACAATCTAATGGTAGATTCTAGATATTTTCTTGATAATATATGTCAATCAAGTTAGGAAGAAAATAATAAATGTTCGTATAGACACAAATACATGTGTCAAAAACATGTTTTACCCTACTTGTTTCTTAAGATATCTTGACAATACTACCAGTTGAATTACCAAGAATTCCCTCTAAGGTTTCCTCCTACCATACTCTCACGGGAGAGGGAAAAGATGAGTTAATATTAGAGCTGCAAGGAAATATTGTTTCTTTGGGTTGTATTTCTCTTTCAAAAACCACATGAAAAATAATGCATTATTGAAGAAATATGGCCCATTTTCAAATACTTTGGTTCTTTCCTCCATATTTTCAAAGACAATAATGAATGAGATTTTAGATCCTAGATCAATATTTATCTATCCTTTGTGTTTCCATTTATTTTTAATCCACCGAAATAGAGATTTTTCAAAAAGTCACATGCCAATAAATTTGGAGATTAGAGCATGATTTTTCATGAACATAATGTATTTAGAAAATTTGTTGAATTTCACCTTGAATTCAAGATCATGAATATATTTTGGAAGGAAATGACCTAGGTTACCACTCTACGAAAAAGCACCCAAAGGTTGTTTCTCCCTTGTAGGGGCTACATTTATGATAGTATGATTGGATGCCCTTGATGATAATTGATAAAGTGTATTTGTGTGAGTTCTTGTAGGCCCCAAATCATGTTGTATCTCATGAGACCACATTAGGGTATGAGGTGATTTCAACCCTCCCTGAAGAATCCACCATTGTAGTATACAATCACAAGACCTGTAAGCACCAGATGCTAAAGCCTAAATCCTCTCCTTTTATCAAAAGGTAGACATTGAGAGCTTTCCTCTAATTTTATCTTTAAGTGTGAGAATTAGATTTACATTATTCTCTTTTTTCGACGGACATGGGGGTGAATTGGATGTGAATGTTTGATCTATGGTCATGTTATGCCATGAATCCAGGTAAGTGGATCATTAAAGTTGTTTCAAATTTGGCAAGGAGAGGATTTGTTCCCATCCACAAAATTTTCAAAGATCATCTGGTTGATTTTTTTATTTATTTTTCTTTATAACTCAAAATTATACGTTTGTGGTTTTTATTTCCAAAAGCAATAGAAAATATCAATGAAAATTTTACATCACTATAATATGCTCTGAACTCCATTTTGACCATAAAAAACAAGCTACATAATGAATTTATTTTAATAAACAGGTTGTAAGAGTGATCCACGAACTATTTTTGTGGAAGGTATGAGAGATAGTATAATAATTGGGATGTTGAATATAATAATCATCGTCATCCTCAATATAATTATGATTATGTGGTGGAGCATAATTAATATATAGGGTATTCGTGATGGCTGTAATGTGTAAGGTAATGGAAATCTATTGGCACAACACTTTCTTGGTATGAGGTGTGTGGAGTAATGGTGATCTGTTGCCACACCACCTTTTTAGTATCAGGAAGGATAGGTAATTAAAATTAATTTGGTAATGTTGACCAAAACCATGGAATTAGGTAGAATGATGTGGGATGTGGCCATGGAAATGATAGATGAATGGGAAATCAAAGCTTTGGGAATCCTATCCAGTTTTGCCTCCATCGTACCTATACTTCATGAAATATCTAAAGTCCAAGCCACGATAGTTCCTGATATTGAACAATTCCAAACAGTGAGTGAAGAATCAATTGAAAAGTTCATTGTTGTTCCCTTGAGAGAGGCTACACAACTCCACTACTACAATATCGAAAAAAATAAATATATGCAAAGATTAATAGACCAAACATTGAAGGGAAGGTGACAATTACAGAAGACGGAAGACCCTAGGATTTCTAAAATCCTAGACATCTACATTGCTTGGAATATTCTCTAACAACACAATTTGTTAAATAATTCATAACATTTCCACTATACTTAATGCTCTACTGGCTGAAGGCCCTTTTGTAACTATTTTGTAAAAACATAAATAGAAAATCCCTCCTGAGGTAAAGAGAAGAAGGGAGAGGAGATAAAATTATAAGATTGAAAGCCTCTATTGAAGGACCTTTTTTACAATATTTTGTAATGAAGGCCTTGTTATACTAATTAATATAATTCACATGTCCAAGAGATATGTATATCATTCCTGCATTGCTTGAGTCTTGTATATTGGCATAAATTTATGAGAATGTTGGGGCTCATATAAAATTTATTAGTCAGTATTGTTGCCTTCTGTTTTCCCATGGTTGTAGATTAGATAGATATTTTGACAAGTCTATAATAATTTTCCACTTTGGTTATATTTAATCAAATAATTTAATAAATGTATTTTTTTTGTATAATAATGAATCTCCTAAATCCACAATGAATCTTCATTAGAATTAAATCAAATAAGTAAATAAATAAACATTGTTAATAGTATACAGAATACAAAGGCCATAAAATGATTCATCACCCTCAAAGTGGAAATTATGCCCACATGACAGTCATAGGTTACTATCACAAACAAAATCAAGTCTAATTTAGGATTATGATTGGGTTTTCTCCCTTTGTTGACGACATCCTAACCACAATAAGATTTTACTCGTCAACAAAAACCTATAAAGACCTATTAAAACATAAAGCAATGTAATAATTGGCATCCAACAATTTGATTATATATATATATATATATATTATATATATATATATTATAATATATATATATATATTATATATATAATATTGAAAAAGTGAATACCGTTTGGAAACCTATAATGACTTATTAAAGCATAAACAATGTAACAATTTCAACTCCAACAATTAGATGTTAAGATTTATTTTCCTACTGGGTTGGGCATGAACCATAAATTATTTAATGCATTTTGAGTTAACATAATTTGTAAAAGATATAATACTATTATTATTTATTTTAATAAACAATTTATAATATTTTTTAACTTGAATTTTTTTGTTAGATTTTTTTTATAATTTAAAAACCTTAAATTTAATGCTATTTTGACATTAAAAAAATTCTATTAAAAATTGGTGAAGGGTACGTGTTTTATGTAATAAAATAATGAAGACAAAATTATGAAATTATCAACACTTAGCCACAAGTTATATGCTTTGGTCAACTTGCTTATATTTTTAACTGAAGGTGATAGAGTCATAAATCCTAATTCAATGTTATGTGTATGATCTAAGAAATTGTAGTTTAACTATCATTTTTTAATATATTTGTTCCTCTGTTTCCATTCGTTGGAGCTAATGTCATTCATGATATTAGATTATGAATGTTTTGTGAACTTGCTATTAGATGGTTTAAAAGTAGCATGCGGAATAAACTACAGAGATAAAATAAATATTCACATAACATCCATATCAAACATGGTCATGTCATTGTGAATTCTATTAATAATTTTAATTGAATGATTTCATTCCATCATGCATCGAGAAGAGTAGAGAAATTGTCAAAAGTATAAAGTACCTCCAATTAATGGGATGTGTCATATGTTGCTAACCATAATGGGCACTCCCTATGGAATTATGATAATGCTCAAATAGACACATTAATGAATTATGAACCACATGAGTAGATCAATGGTGTTGATTCTAATAATGGGTTTAAAAATATTTCACAAGAATCTAGGTCAAAATTCATTCTTAGGAACGTCACTATATTACAAAGATCTTCAAATAAAAGTAATTGCATAGTCATAATCTCGTGTCAAATGTAAATGGGTGTAATTTTTTCGAAAGAAAGAGTTTAGAAATTGGTCATTTGGTGCACTAGTGAATGAGCTATTATTTCCTTATGGGATTTACTCATTTGAGTTGGAGCTTAGCAATTTAGTGCTTTGTCTACTAGACAAAATGGTGGATTTAAAACTAGTTCTATCCTAATAGTGAATGTATTAATAAATTTGAAGTTTTCCAACACAAATGAAACAAAATCATAACATTAATACCTTGGGTGAATTTGGTTGATCAATTTTCTCTAGAGTCAAATTATATTTCCATGGGATGGATTTAAAATGTTTGAGAAAGAGAGATACTACACTTTTCACCACTATATGTTAATGAATTTGGAGTTTCAATTGAGAAAGTCTTCATTTAATGTGATATATGTTACATATTAGAAGGTTTCTATAGAAATGGATCATGCAAATTAACCTTAGTGGAAAGCCTTAGATATCATATTTGATAGTTATTTTAATCATTTTTATATTGTAGAATATATAATTAAACGACCTATGCATTTTATATGTCAACCCAAGACTCAAATTCTAGTAAGATATCATTGTATTATATATAGACATTATAGGTGTTATGCGCTAGTTTACTAGTCCAATCAATGTTAAATGATGTTCACACTTTGATTAATTATAGGACTCACCTTTAGAGAATGGAATGGAAATCATAGATGTTAAATTTAACAAAATTTTAACCATTAAGCAATTATGATAGCTTAAATTGAATTAAATATTATGTTTTAATTGAAAATGTTTTGAAATCAATTGACTCATATGGTCACATGACCTTTATGAACTAAAAAATGAAAAAGAAAAGGAATTGGAAATGCAGTTTTATGTTTGGGTAAGCCCTACCTTGAAAAAATAAAAGTTCATGGAAACTAACTTCAAAGCACTAAAATAATCATAAACTATTTTCTTGATACTTATATAAGATATTGTGCCTGTTGTAATCTGACCTCAATTATACATTAAATCACAATAGCCATTATTAGCATAATTATAATTCTGTCATTCTATCTATTACTTCCCTAGTCAATAATGGTAAGGGTTATGTATACTAATTATTACATGATATGAACAAGAGAGCCACTGTCGTGGCGGTAGTCCCTGCCGGGGTCTGCCACAACAACAATACAAATGCCCTACCGGGGGCAGCCATGCTTTTAACTAGTAAAAGTCTTTAGAAAAAGGTTTGTTTACTGCCCCTTTCTTTGATGGTCTGCAACAAATTTTGTAGTAATATTTTGTAATGGTGCATTTCTCTATAGACATCTCATGTAGCCATTTAAACCTCTATAGAAGAGAAGAGTACAGTATGAATTGCAGTGTAGAACAGTCAAGCAAGCAGCCCTATCACATATTCCATCCTAAGAATTTAATGTATATGAGCTTTTAAACCATTGAAGAAAGATAAGGAGAGTTTCCCTGAATTTCTTTCATGAGCTTATGAATTGATTATTTTTGCATGCTGGATTATCTTCATATGTTCCGTAGATACAAGATTGAGACCCTTACTCTGTATACAGAAAGAAAAGCAGAATACAAAATTGTATTTACATTTTCTCACCCTATTGAACACATGCTATTCAAGATTTAAATATGAGACTTAACATTCGATGAATATATGAAACAGATAAAGATTTATAGGGACCTTCTCGCTTAGCAAACTAATTGTAGAAATTTTGAATAATTTAACACATATTCAACAGAGATTATCCTGATCATGTACTATTGCGGAAAACATACACAATACATAAGCTCCTCTACATTGATCATCAATATAGCAGCATCAATAACAATAAAACATCAAGAGCTTCACACATTAACACAGTAGGTATCCCGGGGAAAGCATCTCGCTAAAAACCCCAACTATCTGTATATTAATGATTGAGTCATGTAACATTACACAGCATAATACTTCTCACAAGTATCTCCACCTCTATTACACACATACAGCTCAGATCTGAATCAATCACTGGCTCAAATCTCCTTCGCTGCTTGCCTACCTCCGCTGCTCAATACCTGCAAGAGAACTGATGATAATTCCAAGGCAACCAC
>APFE031474220.1:149560-172736 GCA_000404065.3 Pinus taeda
AACTCCACTCATGATTGACAATACCTCTGCAATAAAGTTGGCCAAGAACCCAAAGTTCCATGATCGAACGAAGCACATCAATACTAAATATCATCTAATTCGACATCATGTTGAGACCAAAACAATCCATCTCTACCATTGTTCCACGAATGAGAAAATTGCAGACATCTTCACCAAAGAGCTTGGAAGAGAAAAGCTTAAAAGATTCAGAACGATGCTTGGAATCACAAACATCCCTTCAGATTAAGGGGGGGGAGGATGTTGACACCTAATCATCAATATTGGGTGAATAACTGAAATTGATGTAAATAAATAATGGAGAATATGAATAGTCACCAGGAGATGAAATGAACAATCTCTCCCTCATGTATATAATAAACACCAACCTAAATGAAATAAAACGAATTGTTTTGAGGAGTTACTGCTTGGTCTGACAGTTTTAATGGTACCTCTTTCAGCATTAAATGGAAATCATGAAATAAGTGGTCGTATTCATAACGATTCATGTAATGAATGGTACATTCTAACAATCTAATGGTAGATTCTAGATATTTTCTTGATAATATATGTCAATCAAGTTAGGAAGAAAATAATAAATGTTCGTATAGACACAAATACATGTGTCAAAAACATGTTTTCCCCTACTTGTTTCTTAAGATATCTTGACAATACTACCAGTTGAATTACCAGGAATTCCCTCTAAGGTTTCCTCCTACCATACTCTCATGGGAGAGGGAAAAGATGAGTTAAGATTAGAGCTGCAAGGAAATATTGTTTCTTTGGGTTGTATTTCTCTTTCAAAAACCACATGAAAAATAATGCATTATTGAAGAAATAGGGCCCATTTTCAAATACTTTGGTTCTTTCCTCCATATTTTCAAAGACAATAATGAATGAGATTTTAGATCCTAGATCAATATTTATCTATCCTTTGTGTTTCCATTTATTTTTAATCCACCGAAATAGAGATTTTTCAAAAAGTCACATGCCAATAAATTTGGAGATTAGAGCATGATTTTTCATGAACATAATGTATTTAGAAAATTTGTTGAATTTCACCTTGAATTCAAGATCATGAATATATTTTGGAAGGAAATGACCTAGGTTACCACTCTACGAAAAAGCACCCAAAGGTTGTTTCTCCCTTGTAGGGGCTACATTTATGATAGCATGATTGGATGCCCTTGATGATAATTGATAAAGTGTATTTGTGTGAGTTCTTGTAGGCCCCAAATCATGTTGTATCCCATGAGACCACATTAGGGTATGAGGTGATTTCAACCCTCCCTGAAGAATCCACCATTGTAGTATAGAATCACAAGACCTGTAAGCACCAGATGCTAAAGCCTAAATCCTCTCCTTTTATCAAAAGGTAGACATTGAGAGCTTTCCTCTAATTTTATCTTTAAGTGTGAGAATTAGATTTACATTATTCTCTTTTTTCGACGGACATGGGGGTGAATTGGATGTGAATGTTTGATCTATGGTCATGTTATGCCATGAATCCAGGTAAGTGGATCATTAAAGTTGTTTCAAATTTGGCAAGGAGAGGATTTGTTCCCATCCACAAAATTTTCAAAGATCATCTGGTTGATTTTTTTATTTATTTTTCTTTATAACTCAAAATTATACGTTTGTGGTTTTTATTTCCAAAAGCAATAGAAAATAGCATTGAAAATTTTACATCACTATAATATGCTCTGAACTCCATTTTGACCATAAAAAACAAGCTACATAATGAATTTATTTTAATAAACAGGTTGTAAGAGTGATCCACGAACTATTTTTGTGGAAGGTATGAGAGATAGTATAATAATTGGGATGTTGAATATAATCATCATCATCATCCTCAATATAATTATGATTATGTGGTGGAGCATAATTAATATATAGGGTATTCGTGATGGCTGTGATGTGTAAGGTAATCGCGATCTATTGGCACAACATATTCTTGGTATGAGGTGTGTGGAGTAATGGTGATCCGTTGCCACACCACCTTTTTAGTATCAGGAAGGACAGGTAATTTAATTTAATTTGGTAATGTTGACCAAAACCATGGAATTAGGTAGAATGATGTGGGATGTGGCCATGGAAATGATAGATGAATGGGAAATCAAAGCTTTGGGAATCCTATCCAGTTTTGCCTCCATCATACCTATACTTCATGAAATATCTAAAGTCCAAGCCACGATAGTTCCTGATATTGAACAATTCCAAACAGTGAGTGAAGAATCAATTGAAAAGTTCATTGTCGTTCCCGTGAGAGAGGCTACACAACTCCACTGCTACAATATTGAAAAAAATAAATATATGCAAAGATTAATAGACCAAACATTGAAGGGAAGGTGACAATTACAGAAGACGGAAGACCCTAGGATTTCTAAAATCCCAGACATCTACATTGCTTGGAATATTCTCTAACAACAAAATTTGTTAAAGAATTCATAACATTTCCACTATACTTAATGCTCTACTGGCTGAAGGCCCTTTTGTAACTATTTTGTAAAAACATAAATAGAAAATCCCTCCTGAGGTAAAGAGAAGAAGGGAGAGGGGATAAAATTATAAGATTGAAAGCCTCTATTGAAGGACCTTTTTTACAATATTTTGTAATGAAGGCCTTGTTATACTAATTAATATAATTCACATGTCCAAGAGATATGTATATCATTCCTGCATTGCTTGAGTCTTGTATATTGGCATAAATTTATGAGAATGTTGGGGCTCATATAAAATTTATTAGTCAGTATTGTTGCCTTCTGTTTTCCCATGGTTGTAGATTAGATAGATATTTTGACAAGTCTATAATAATTTTCCACTTTGGTTATATTTAATCAAATAATTTAATAAATGTATTTTTTTTGTATAATAATGAATCTCCTAAATCCACAATGAATCTTCATTAGAATTAAATCAAATAAGTAAATAAATAAACATTGTTAATAGTATACAGAATACAAAGGCCATAAAATGATTCATCACCCTCAAAGTGGAAATTATGCCCACATGACAGTCATAGGTTACTATCACAAACAAAATCAAGTCTAATTTAGGATTATGATTGGGTTTTCTCCCTTTGTTGACGACATCCTAACCACAATAAGATTTTACTCGTCAACAAAAACCTATAAAGACCTATTAAAACATAAAGCAATGTAATAATTGGCATCCAACAATTTGATTATATATTATATATATATATTATTATATATATATATTAATATATATATAGTATAATATTATAATATATGTAAGTGAAAACTACGGTTTGGAAACCATAATGACTTATTAAAAGCATAACAACAATGTAACAATTCAACTCCAACAATTAGATGTTAAGATTTATTTTCTTACTTGGGTTGGGCATGAACCATAAATTATTTAATGGCATTTTGAGTTAACATAAATTTGTAAACGATATTATTACTATTATTATTATTTTAATAAAACAATTTAATAATATTTTTTAACTTGAATTTTTTGTTAGATTTTTTTTATAATTTAAAAACCTTAAATTTAATGCTATTTTGACATTAAAAAAATTCTATTAAAAATTGGTGAAGGGTACGTGTTTTATGTAATAAAATAATGAAGACAAAATTATGAAATTATCAACACTTAGCCACAAGTTATATGCTTTGGTCAACTTGCTTATATTTTTAACTGAAGGTGATAGAGTCATAAATCCTAATTCAATGTTATGTGTATGATCTAAGAAATTGTAGTTTAACTATCATTTTTTAATATATTTGTTCCTCTGTTTCCATTCGTTGGAGCTAATGTCATTCATGATATTAGATTATGAATGTTTTGTGAACTTGCTATTAGATGGTTTAAAAGTAGCATGCGGAATAAACTACAGAGATAAAATAAATATTCACATAACATCCATATCAAACATGGTCATGTCATTGTGAATTCTATTAATAATTTTAATTGAATGATTTCATTCCATCATGCATCGAGAAGAGTAGAGAAATTGTCAAAAGTATAAAGTACCTCCAATTAATGGGATGTGTCATATGTTGCTAACCATAATGGGCACTCCCTATGGAATTATGATAATGCTCAAATAGACACATTAATGAATTATGAACCACATGAGTAGATCAATGGTGTTGATTCTAATAATGGGTTTAAAAATATTTCACAAGAATCTAGGTCAAAATTCATTCTTAGGAACGTCACTATATTACAAAGATCTTCAAATAAAAGTAATTGCATAGTCATAATCTCGTGTCAAATGTAAATGGGTGTAATTTTTTCAAAAGAAAGAGTTTAGAAATTGGTCATTTGGTGCACTAGTGAATGAGCTATTATTTCCTTATGGGATTTACTCATTTGAGTTGGAGCTTAGCAATTTAGTGCTTTGTCTAATAGACAAAATGGTGGATTTAAAACTAGTTCTATCCTAATAGTGAATGTATTAATAAATTTGAAGTTTTCCAACACAAATGAAACAAAATCATAACATTAATACCTTGGGTGAATTTGGTTGATCAATTTTCTCTAGAGTCAAATTATATTTCCATGGGATCGATTTAAAATGTTTGAGAAAGAGAGATACTACACTTTTCACCACTATATGTTAATGAATTTGGAGTTTCAATTGAGAAAGTCTTCATTTAATGTGATATATGTTACATATTAGAAGGTTTCTATAGAAATGGATCACGCAAATTAACCTTAGTGGAAAGCCTTAGATATCATATTTGATAGTTATTTTAATCATTTTTATATTGTAGAATATATAATTAAACGACCTATGCATTTTATATGTCAGCCCAAGACTCAAATTCTAGTAAGATATCATTGTATTATATATAGACATTATAGGTGCTATGCGCTAGTTTACTAGTCCAATCAATGTTAAATGATGTTCACACTTTGATTAACTATAGGACTCACCTTTAGAGAATGGAATGGAAATCATAGATGTTAAATTTAACAAAATTTTAACCATTAAGCAATTATGATAGCTTAAATTGAATTAAATATTATGTTTTAATTGAAAATGTTTTGAAATCAATTGACTCATATGGTCACATGACCTTTATGAACTAAAAAATGAAAAAGAAAAGGAATTGGAAATGCAGTTATTATGTTTGGGTAAGCCCTACCTTGAAAAAATAAAAGTTCATGGAAACTAACTTCAAAGCACTAAAATAATCATAAACTATTTTCTTGATACTTATATAAGATATTGTGCCTGTTGTAATCTGACCTCAATTATACATTAAATCACAATAGCCATTATTAGCATAATTATAATTCTATCATTCTATCTATTACTTCCCTAGTCAATAATGGTAAGGGTTATGTATACTAATTATTACATGATATGAACAAGAGAGCCACTGCCGTGGCGGTAGTCCCTGCCGGGGTCTGCCACAACAATAATACAAACGCCCTGCCGGGGGAAGCCATGCTTTTAACTAGTAAAAGTCTTTAGAAAAAGGTTTGTTTACTTCCCCTTTCTTTGATGGTTTGCAACAAATTTTGTAGTAATATTTTGTAATCGTGCATTTCTCTATAGACATCTCATGTAGCCATTTAAACCTCTGTAGAAGAGAAGAGTACAGTATGAATTGCAGTGTAGAACAGTCAAGCAAGCAGCCCTATCACATATTCCATCCTAAGAATTTAATGTATATGAGCTTTTAAACCGTTGAAGAAAGATAAGGAGAGTTTCCCTGAATTTCTTTCATGAGCCTATGAATTGATTATTTTTGCATGCTGGATTATCTTCATATGTTCCGTAGATACAAGATTCAGACCCTTACTCTGTATACAGAAAAAAAAAGTAGAATACAAAATTGTATTTACATTTTCTCACCCTATTGAACACATGCTATTCAAGATTTAAATATGAGACTTAACATTCGATGAATATATGAAACAGATAAAGATTTATAGGGACCTTCTTGCTTGGCAAACTAATTTCTGAATTGGAAAGGATTTACGGAAAGCTGCTCGCTTGGAAAACTAATTTCTAAATTCGAAAAGAGTTATGGAAAGATACTCACTTGGCGGACTAATTAAATCAGAATTTGAAATCCCATATTTCATTCACGTAGAAGTTATCTTTAGAAACAGCAACTCACCGGAAATGACTTGCAATTTTGGTTCTTCTCCCGACATATATCTATGTGCACATCGATGTGTCTGTTTGTCCAGCCCGGGATCAACCTTGCGACCTTAGACCTAAACTTTCCAAGCAACATGAGCATTCGAATTTGAGTCAGCCAGTGCCTGCATGGCTTGAACTTGCATCTTTAGTGCCAGGATGTAATCCGCGGCCTCCTTGAGCAAATCGGTCGTGTCCAATCTGTTGCTTCCCGAGATGAGCAACCTTAGGGTTTTATACTAGAATCCAAGGTCCCTCCCCTTCCTTTGAAGCTGCGGTGCCTGGAGTTTCTAAGAAGCCGCTTGGCCAACTTCTTGCAAGATCGGTATGTTTGCAGGGGCTGCTTTTAAACATAGGTGATTATCTAAGTTACATAATGTCTCCGTCAATCATCTAATGCAAAGAAGCATTTTGAATGCAAAGACCATAGCAGATTATTTGAGAAGGCACACGCCAACCTCACCCCTTTAGAGAATTTTGTTTGAAGTCATATAATATATATTACATAAAAAGGGTAACAAAGAAACAAATCCAAGCATATAATAGACGTGACAAACATTTGGAAACCATGTGGAATGAAAACTTTTACAAATTGTAACCGAGACCAGAGCGGTGATTTGCCTACAACACAGACACTGCTAACCCTCTGCTTGCCCTGAATTCGGGTACGGATTTGCTCTTATGGCCTGCAAAACTTGAGTTTCATTTCCAGAACTGTAAGCATGCATGGGCATTACCATATTCCTGGGCATTTATGCTGCACCTGTAAGTGGGTCTACCAAGTATAGAACGTTATCACTTGGGTGTGGAAGTGTTGATTCTCCTAATTTAGTCGCGGAAAGCACTATGTGATTTCCATTATGACTAACAGCTGATCGAGTTAGGGGCTGCCCAAACAAAAGTGGAGAGCTTTGTTGACCTCCAGTTTCAATTTCCTGCTGATCAGGAGCTATCGAGGTAGTGGGGTTTAAATTCATACTATCCAATTGTCGAGTGATAGGGTTGACCTCATCTAATGAGCTTTCCAGCAATGGCGGACCACTATGAGTTTCCCTTTGTTTGAGATACTCTGAATATTCTTTAATGGAAAGAGAGTCTACAGAAAGGATCTTATCAATGTCATATATATTAATATCTAAATTTGTCACAGCGTTCCTACCCCTGTACTTAATAGTTGCAATATCATAAGCTCGGGCTGCTTCCTCTTCCGAACCTATGAAAGGCAATACCCATACAGGTCATTTGCTAGACTATTTCTACATTATCAGGATATATTCTACATGACAAAGAGATATAAAAAACTTACTGAAACTTCCCAAATACACATCTCTGTTATCGGCAACTCTTCATATTCGTGCTTGCCATTTTCCATTAAGCCTTTTCAAGTAAAGAACAATGCACGTTAGCATCAATAAAAAATTGGACTTTCCAACATGATCTATAGTTGTAACTTAAATCTTATAAATATAATTTTATTTCAAATATGAACTTGGATCTTTATGAGCGCTTGAGTTTTGTCTCAGCGAGCTATGTTAGCATGTTTCACAGTTTCAAAATATCAGTATTGACATAATGGATAAGACAGATCAATGGCACCAAATTTATTTACAAATTTTATTGCAAGTTTTTATTCTGTACCACAAATATGCAGGGTTCTTAATGAAATAAAAATATTCTATTATGTTCTATAATTAGAGGTGAGCCAATGATATTGAGACAAACCTAGTAACTCCACAGTATTTGGATGTGCCTCTGGAGAACGCGCTGCTTGTCCTATAACATGTGACATGGCCAGCAAAACAGAAATTATTTAAATTACTCATTAAAATTAATTTGATCACAGATTTTGGGAATGGGAATATTTCAAAACTGGATGGATAAGAACAAAATCAATTGTTCAATCCAGATCAAATTTTAAAATACTTTCAAAGTCTACAATTTAAAAGGCAAAATAGTTTCAAAATGTAAATTAACTTTATCAAAACATTAAAATTTATATAGGCAAATGAAATCATGAGTTTAAGGAAGCAAAAATTGAGACCTCCTCAGAATTCCCACTATTTCTTCTTTAGTCTTGCCTTCCATCTCTTCGATCTGTTTCTCATAATTGGTAGACTGCAAAGAAAACCGATATCAATCTCTGTTATTATTCATTTAATGTCTTTCGTATTCTATAAAAAGTATATTTCGTATATTTACTGTCAGGACTTTAAATCTTTTAATCTGTTCAGAAATTCTTACGAAAAGATTGAGGACCATTAAAAGTAACAAACTGTACCGGAAAATTTGTTTTGGCGGTTGGACCCCAAAATGTCAGAGTTGCAAGATCATAAGCTCTTGCCGCCTTTTCTGCTTAATCGTATCCACCTGATACAGCATAGGGAATTTATATGTTGTTATTTTATTTCTAAGATTAAAATATAAAATAACAGAAGAAAAACTCTGATTAATATTATTAGCTTTTCACGGAAAAAGCATAAAAATCACATTATTACTCACCCAAATAGACTGGAATGTTGCAGCGACAAGGAAAAATGATAGCAGGACATGTGACAATGCTCAAATTCGTAAGTATAAAAGGCCCAAATTATATGTTTACCAGTAATAATCAAAGATTCAATTAAAAAATGTATTATAGTCACACTACAGAAATATATGTGATAATGGAATTGCAGCAAACCTTGTCTACCATTTTGGGGAGCTTCCTCCCTTTTCCAAGTACCGTCCCATAGATGGGCTTCATACCTACCAGTCCATCTATGTCTACAATACTGTTAACAAAACAATATAAAGAATCAACTCAGGTGGAGCTGACAGCAGAGAAAGAAAGCAAAATAGAAATTTAAAGCATTGCCTTAGGTAAGGCAGAAGGCAAACAAAGAAACCGCTAGTTTTGATAAAACAGAGAAACCGTTGGTTTTGATAAATTACTTTGTTATTTCACGATATCTAGAATTCTGCTGCTGCTGCTGCTGACGATCACTGACATTCTCGTCGGGGGCGGTTAAAGTAGGTGCAGTCCGCTTCCGCTTCTTATCATTCAATGAGGAATTCATTTTGACAGAAAATCCGATGTTGTAATGCAAGCGCGACAGCTTTAAAGTTTTTATAAAATGGTTCTGCACGACAAGAAGCTAAAAGAAAATGCTTCCCCAAAGCTCTGGGTGTGGGCAGCGACGAATTTAGAAAAATGTATTCCATGGAGGTTCCCTCTACCAGAATGAAGTCCAACTCTAACTATGATCTTCATCTGTTCCGTAGACACCACAACAAAAGCATGCAGAACATCTGTTCCATAGAGCACCATTGTTCTTTGCGGTGGCAGGTGGCTTTGTGGGGCCAACCAAAGATGGCAGATGGAAGGTCGCTAGAATTTGGTTAAAACTTTTGTTATTCCCTGGAACCAGTAACCCGGAAAATGCAAACTTTGGATAAGATCATATTGCCTCACTCTTTTTGCATCGGACAACGTGAAGGCTGCAATAAGAGGTCAATTGTTTTCCCAAACAAAAACTTTGCTTAAAATTTTGTTGAATGAAATTGTGAGCATTAAACTTAGGTTAAAATGCAAAAAACACTGAAAAAAATGGTCCAACTATAAACTAATAGTGGGTCAACGATCGAACGATCGCTAATAGTCCCAGCCAGGGACTAATAACGAGGAAGTGAAAAAGTACCACTGATATGACCAAAGTTGTACATTAAGCACTTTGAAATTGGAATCTTGCCTATTCATTAACTTTTCTTTTAGTCTTTATATTCTTCACCACTATTTCAGATTACAAACATATCACTGGGATCATTTTTTTTTTATATTTATATTCTTCACTACTATTTCTAATTTCTAATTGCAGATAATGTAGCGAGACCCATTATAATTATTTTACTCAAATCACTTTTTACTTTAATATGTGGTTGACATCATGATTTTAATATTAAATTATTTATTAAATCTGGCTCGGCAAAATTAACATAGCCACACTCAAATATCATTAAGGATTTGACATCTATATATATTAAAGTGGGTGCTAGATAAGAAGGTGAGAAATATCTAACAAAGGGAAACTCAATTATATTTTTAGATATGCTAAAGTGAAACCTATAAAGACTTATTGAAAGCCTAGAACAATGTAACAGTTCACCTCGATTAAATCTTCAGATTTATTTTCGGTTTCGGCATGACCCTTAGTGAATTTAAAAAGATATTATTATTATTATTATTATTATTTAAAATTAAAAAGGTTATTGAATTAATTTAAGTTTTAATGTAATGAGTGGGTGAATGTAAAAGATATTATTATTATTATTATTTTAAAATTTAAAAGGGTTTATTGAGTTAGTGAATGTAAAAGATATATTATTATTATTATTTTTTTAATTTAAAAGTAAAAGTATTATAATGGAATTTTTGTTTTAGTGTTTTTGTTTATACTTGAAAAGAAATGTTATATGGATATTAATTTTTTATTATTATTGAAAATTGGTGAAGAATATGTGATTTATGTAATAAAATAATAAAGATAAGATAATGAAATTATCAGTATCTAATCACAAGTTTTATGCCTGGATCACCTTATTTCATAGTCATAAATCTTTTTTTTATTATAGAAAAATCTAACTTTTTATTAAGTCAATAAAATGTTATATATGTAGATGCCATAAGAATTTTTGAACCTGTGAGTCCACAAAAAGTAAAAGCACAGAGAACCTGAGTAAAACTGTCGGACCATGCAAATAACCAAAAATCGAACTGGGCCACCCATAAACCGGAGAATACAACCAACAAAAAATAATTGTTTATATGTAATTGTAGCCAATATGTCCACAAAAAATAATTGTATCAATAGTGATAATACATCTACAAAGAAAACGCTGCATCAAAATTAAACTGAAAAAGTAGAGAAAGATTGCCCCGTATGTTAAAAAACAAACATCATATGATATACCACTACTGATCTTACTCACAAATCCTCCCATCTTCTGACTCTGTTATGTGCCATGCGCCCGAAAGATGCCTACCCTACCATCTTTTGATTCTGTTATGTGCCATGTGCCCGAAAGATGCCTTTGTTCCTTGCCAACCATATGCCCCATGTAATTATTAGTGGAACATTTCTCAAATTTTCATCTCTTGGTTAGTTCCACCAATTCTACCAAGCCTCAACAATACTAGAACTTTTCCAGATTTGTTTAATTCCTAGGAGACTCAAAGAGCTCTCCCATATTTTTTATAATGAAAGGAAAATTTAAGGACATATGGTATTTTGATTCTTCTGAGTTTTTACAAAGTATGCACCATCCAAGTCCATGCTTGCTCCTTTTCTGAACAAAAGTCTTGACTTTGTATGGCAATTTAGTTTCCATAGTGATTTTCACCACCATGCCTCCATCCCTTGAAATCATGCACCCATTTGATAATCATAACTACATTTTGGAGAGTAATGACTTGAGGGCTCTAAGTGGAGGCCATTATCATATTTCCAATCATGTTTCCAAATCGAAGAAATTTTAGTATCTGCAACCTAATTCAGAAAGATAATACCTTGATTATTGACAAATTTTGTTAGCTCCTTTGGAAGAAAAAAATCTTCGCTGCAACCCACCCACAGATCAATAGCTAATCTAAAATTCTCCCCATTTCCAATATGCCACACAAGGCCGTTTTCTATAATGCTAAAAGATTCCACGGTTGCCTTCTAGATAACAAATAAGTTTTTATTTTTCTTGTCTATCTTATGTATCCATTCATCAATGGGATAAGGGCCAATATATTTCCTCTTCACCACAACAATCCAGAGGTTATCCATTTATTATATGCGTGATATGGATTTTGCTGGAAGAGCTTATGCAAAAAGGGGTAGGTCCTTTATTCCCCATCCACCCACGGCCTTTTGGAGGGAAAGTTTATCCCAGGCTACCCAAGGAAGCACCACTTCCTACTTAGATCCAGCCCATAAAAATCAACCACACCATTTCCTAATCTAGGCTAGGATTCCTTTGGGGACCTAGGTGAGGGAAATCTAGTAAACCAATATTTCAATTAGAATAGATTTTATCAATGCCAGTCTTCCCACCCTCAATAGCCACTTAAAGTTCCAGTGTTTTATGTGCTTTTCAATTTTGGCCAGCAGCCACTTCCAATCATTCTTTTTGTAAGAATTAGGCTTGATGTGGAAACCAAGATATTTAAAATTGTCCATCATAGGATTTTCTTCAAAAGGGAGAACCATAAGTACTCTATTGACTTCAGCCATAAAGAAACCTTCATGAACTAAAGAGGACTTTTAAACATTAATACACATATCCGTAGCTTTAAGGAAAACATCGAGCAAGGATTTTAGATGTTGAATATCACCTTTGAATCTGTCACTAAAATGGAGGATTTCGTCTACAAACAGGAGGTGGGTGAGAAACATATTTTTGGCTACCTCAATCCCTTTTACCTCTCTTCTTCGTTTAGGGTCTCGGGCTCTTATCTTTTTGCATTGACTTAATAAATCCTTCAAATTCTCCTTTTGAAACATGTGGCATTCGTACTTCGTTTTCTTCTTCTTACACGTATCTAGGGAAAATTTGAACAACGTGGATTACTTCTGCAATTGAAGCTTCTTCTAGGGCTCTAAATAGGCCATTGAAATGATATAACCCCAAAGACACAATTTCATCAAAATATTTAGTCGTACCCCCATATGACTCTTGCATTTCCCATATTGTATTTATATTCTTTCTACCTCTTGCATAATTTTGAAAGAACTTAGAATTTGCATCGCCAGATGCAAGTCATATAGCTCTAATTTTAAGTCTCCACTATTCTTTTATATCATTAAGGATCTTTCTTTTTGAGGTTTCTAGTTTTTTTATCCCCTTCTTTTTCTCTTATGTCTTGTATCCATCCCCCTCCAAGATTTCCAGGTTTTAAAGGGATTCTTCAATAAATTTTAGCTCTACCCTTTTCCCTAAGCATTTTTCCTTTTGCCCAAATAATTATAGCCTATTTCATTCTTTTTAGATTTTCCATAAATAACTGAGCTAAGGAGGAGCCCTAGGCAGGGACTTGAGGAATCCATGTGGCTTTAACAAAGTCGTTATAGATGAGTTCTTTGAGCCAGGGTGGGTTAAATTTAAAAGGGGAACTAGGCTTCCTACGAATCCCTTTAATTTTGTAAGATGATTGGGAAATTTTCATAGTCACCTCTCTTCCATACCCAATTCCTTATGAGGGAGATTTAGTTTACTAGATCTTCCTTCATCAAGAAATGATCTAGTATCTTAGTCACCCTCACCTCACTTGAGACATTGTTCCTCCATGTTGGTTCGATTTTAATCAAATTAACTTCAATAAGCTTACAAGCCATCTACTTGTTACAAAGAACTCTGCCAAGCAGTCGACTTGAGCCATTGGCCCCCAGGTTTCAGACATTCCTAGGGAGAAATTGAAGTCACCTCCTAGCACGAGATTTGAGGCCTTTAGAAAATATTTAGATAAAAGAGAATTCCATAAAGAGGCCCTATCATGGCACAAACCATAAATGTTGATAAGGGAGAGATCCATGCATAGATCTAATGAATATACCTCTACACCCAGAATCATATCCGATACCCAAGATTTTAAAAGCTTGATATTGTTATCTTTAAAACCTAAAGTTAAGCCCCCAGATTTTCTTTCTGCATAAGATGTCACGAATGACTAGCCTCACATCATTTTACAAAGAGACGCCCCCAGAATCTCTCCAGATCCAAGGGTTTCTTGAAGCATGATAACATCAAGACAATAATTTTTGAAAATATCTTTTAGAGTTAGCTTCTTATGGGTGTTAGCAAAACCTTTGCAATTGAAGGAAAGAGCTATCATTTAGTAACCACCATAAAGGACTGCACTGCTCTAACTGCACCTTTCAGAGAAAGTTGTTTCCCATCCACTATGTCTAGATTAGATTTTAGTTAAGCCTTAGATTAGTTAGATTTCCTACCTCTAGGATTTAGAGATAGAAGAGGCTCCTGGATTCCACCTAGCCCTCCTATGGATGTTAAAGGGGAGTCCTTCTTGTCTCGAGGATGTAGGTTATCATGGGGGGGCAAAGAGGAGGAAGAAGGGAAGGATAACGCCTTAGGGTCGAATGGGGAATACACAGACAAGTTGAGGGTCAGAATAGAAGTAATGATATTGTCCAAATAAAACTACATGCTACAACACGATAGATAAAATGAAGACAACAACCTGGAGGTACCACGCCTTGGATGAACATCAAATAAAGAGAACAACGATGCAGATAAAGAGGAAAGGGGAGGAAAAACATTACCTGCAGACTGGGGATCATGGTCGATGTTTTCTATTTCATCCTAAGCCTCCAAATGGTAAACATACTCCTAAATATCTTGGCATCCCTGTACTGAATTGTGGACTTCTTCAACCTCCATAGGTTTGATGTCACCAACCCGTTGTTCCCCTATCTCTGTATCTTGGACATTAACTTCCCCCATTGCATTTTCCTGAGCTTCCTCTCTTGGGGCACCTATTGTCATATTCTTGAAAGAAAACCAAGAGGGAAATCACATCCCAAAGGACCATGTTTATGGCATCGATGGTATCGAAAAGGAAGCTCCTAATAATCAATAATTTGAGAGTGTGAATTACTCTGTAATTGAAGTTCAATTTTTTCTGCCAAACCCTCCCTTGGATCTAATTTTACCAAGATTTGGGCCACAATCATGCTTTTGGTCTCCAAGAAAGACATATCTTCTTCAAGGAAAATCCCCAACATATTCCCAATTTCCTTAAAAATGTCCTCCATCCATAACTATGGGTTAATAACTGGGAGTCGGACCCAAATAGGTATCTCCTCTTGTTTTTCCCTCTATGCATCAAAAAGTGGCATCCATTTCTTGAAAACAATGGGCGATATCCTAAAACACCAATTCCACTAGAGAACCATTCAAGTGCCTCACATTTATTGAATCTAACCATAAACCACCCCGACACCAAAGTAATCACCTTTACTAGAGATTATGGGCCCTCTTTCATGCCTTATAAATCTATTTTGTAATGTAATTTGCTGAATAATGCCTTCCCCCGGCTTTCCCCACCAAGATTAGGTCAGAGACTTCCATTTCCTTATCGATTTGAATGTTAACCCCAAGGAAATTATTCGGAAATTCTGCTTTATTTTTTATACATCTCCCTTTCTTTCTCTTCAAACTAGTGGTCGAGCCATTTCCTTTCTCAAAAAACACTGGTTTAATATTCCCTTCCTAAACTGGAACCTAATACTCAATATTCTGCCCTATATGTTCCCCAATCGACACATTCTGAATAAAAGACTCCCTAATTCTATAGGCTTCCCCTCCTCTTGTAGCCTAAAAATCCAAACCCCGCCACCACCCCCAAAGGAGTGAGACCCAATCCTTCACCATGATTGAAACCATGACAATATTGGGTGAAAATATGGCCTCGAGACTTATCTATTTCCACAGAAAAATCTTGAGATTCACATGCCTTCAGTGACTGGTTGTCTGGTAAAAACCCTTCCCCTCACAAGATTGTTCGACTGCAATTTTGCTAGGTTTTGATTACCTATTCCTCCCTCTGATTCAGAGTGATTTTACATGCAAGGGGTCTGCTCACTCTTTGGGTCGATCACTTGTCTTGTAATTGCAGGTCCTTGACCAGACAAGACTTGAGTCCATCATTCCCCCATAAGCCATAGGTCTTGACTATATCTTCAAGCCCTCCCATGAGATCGAGCGACTCTGGAAATACCAGAGAGGTTATAGGACTTAACTTAACCTCCATCGACACCCATGAAGCAAGATCCGTCGATTTCTTTAAATTTATCTCACCATCCTAAAACCCATTGTCAGAAACCTAGCACGCCATGTTGGAAGAGATGGATATTCTCTCCTCTAGGAACCCTAAACCACTTCTAGAGTTCAACTCTAACCCGGTTATCCCCATTTATCCCATTGGGGATCTAGCAGGGAACCTAACCTTGTCCAAGTTTTACTAAGTTAGCTCTAGGCCCTAGACTAATAGGATATCTTCCAACTCGGGTTCTAGGTCAACACAATCCCTCAGGCTGACCATTTCTTCTACATGAAAGTGAAAGTAAAGAATAAAACCTCCTACAATATTTTTTCCTTTATAAAAATCCAAGGTAACTATGATTTAACCTACAGTAACACCTTGAAATCTTGTCTACCTTGCAGTTGAGTAGTATAATCTCCACCAGCTCCAGAAAAACTGAATCCCCATAAAAAAACCCCTACTACCAAGTATACAACAGATGATGACCCGAACCTGCCTACAGATGCCATCTATGCAGCTAGGGCTTCCTTCCATCACCAAACCCTTTCAACTCAGGGACATAAAACCTCATTCCTAATTCAATGTTATATGTGTGTTGTGTAAAATTATAGCTTGATAACGAAAACTATTTTTACATATATATTTTGATTCACACTGATCTCATTTATCATATTAGGTTATGAATACTTTGTGAAATTGTTATTGGATGGTTTAAAAGTAGAAAAAGGAATAGGCTATTGAGATAAAATACATTTTCATAACATCAATATCAAATTTGGTTGTGACATTGTAGATGTTATTAATGTTTTTAATTGAGTGCTTTTATTTCTGTGACATCCCTTGCAAGTTAATTCGCGTTGTAAAACATTTTCCTTGTAATTATGTATCTATAAAATTTAAGATTGCTAAGAGAGGGACACATATTCCATTGCTTAAGGAGGAAGATTTATCGAGGAGTTGTTTGTTTTAAATATCAGTTAAGGGCTAACTGAGTGGGTTTAATGGGTTGATTGAATTTAGTGGTTTTAAGTTATAGGTGATTCACTACACATAAGTGTAAAAGAGGGGGGCATGAAAAAGGGGAGGCCGATAGGCTCCTGGTGAGAAAGATTATTGCTAAGAGGAAAGGAAAATATATGAGGAGTGAGAGAATTTAGGGAGAAAAGAAGCCCTGGTGATATCCCAGCTAAGAAACCCATGAGGCTTGCTAATTTATAATCACAAAGTATGTTCTAATTATAACCCAGTTGATAAATCCATGAGGTTTGTTGATTGATAATGAAAAATCACAACTCTGATGATAACCCAACTAAAAAACCCATGATGCTTGCTGACTGATAATCACAAAACAATGGTTGTGATTTACAAGGCTGATAAATCCACTAGAGACTCCGTTGGTTGATAAATTCTAAGAGGTGGAGGTACCCAAGGCTAGTGGACTGATAACACCCAATGGTAGTTCCATGGGATTGGGCTAAGAAAACAGGTGTAAGTTTCAATAAGAAGTTACTAGAGAAGTGCACTTTTATTCCTTGAAAGGTAACATAACTGATAAACCCTCCATGTTATTAACTATATATATATCTCTCTTCACATATAAATTGAGACATCTATGTCCAAGTCCCTAGAGATGTTTGAATGTTTTATTATAAGTCCCTCTAGATAAAAGAAAGTGTTCTCTACCTGATGTGAAATCGTTGAATAGCTAGTGGGAGAAGGCAGTATGGCCTTGAAACATCCTATTTCAGCTGATGATATTGGTTTAATCCCCTGAGTGGATGATGGTAGTATGTGAGTGAAGTGACTTATTGTGTTTATGTGATATTTATAGCTGGTGGGTGGAAGTGAGGCAACTCCAATACACCCTACTTCAGTTGATAATATTGGTTTAAAAATCCTATGGAAGCACTCTACCTCAAGCTCTGCAATCTAGCTCGAGGGTGACAACTGTTAGAACGACTTGGCTACAATTTCTTTATGGTTGGGTGGAGAGTTGAAGTCCCAGCATAAATTGTTGAGCACATTTTAATAAGATAAGTATTCTCAAGCCTTTGTGCATTGATATTTATGCATATGTTTAATGTTTTGGGTTTAATGCCTATGGTGATACTGGTTCAATGTGCTCATTTAATTCTTGTGATATAATGAGCAATGTGAATTCATATACAATGTTAAAGTTTTGTGTTATGAATGAGGTATGGTTCATTATTTTAAGACTACTTTATCTTTGTTTACTTGTATTTCATGCATGATTGTTATATGTTGGCACAAAACTAGTAATTGCCTAGATTAATGGCTAGGGATGTGAATCTAGCATGAAAATATATTGCAGGTATTTTGAATATATTTATAGGAATATGCTTATTCTTGTGTTCATTCTGGGCTCAAAAGTTGGCTTCAAAGTATGTGTGTAGAAATGGGAATACCTATGGTAATCAAAAGAAGGTTTGGGTTATAAATGAATTACCTATCCAACCATGGTTCTAGAACATATAAGCTCAAGCGAAATATCACTGTGTGTATACACACATAATTAGGCTAATAAACACTCAAAATGTCAGGGGGGATAGCCCTAGAAATACTTACTTATTCCCTGGCATATCTATAGACCATGCATTGGAGGCCTTAGCGAAGTCCCTTATACGTGCAATAATAGACACTGAGCGTGCAATAATAGATACTGAGCGTAGTGAGAATTCTTAAGTACAAAGAATAGGAATTTGGAAGGAAATGGTTTAACCCTCTTTGATCCTGTGACTAGGCGCAGTGTTCGAGCACTGAAACAACGAGAAATTTGGGCCTTCGAAGTGCTAAACACTTATAGTCATCCACATAGTTATTTTACATTAAATATATCAAATTAAATTTTAATTTAATAAGTGGCTGACATCATTATTTTAATAATAAAATATTTATTAAATCTGGCTCAGCAAAATCGACATGGCAACACTCAAGGATTTGACATCTATATATATTAGAATTAGTGCTAGATAAAAAGGTGAGAAATATCTAACAAAGGGAAACTCAATTATATTTTTGGATATGCTAAAGTGAAACCTATAAAGACATATTGAAAGTCTAAAACAATGTAACAATTCACCTCCAATGATTAGATATATCTTAAGATTTATTTTCGACATGGTTTGAGACCCATAATTTATTTAGTGCATTTTATGTTTAATGAGTTGGTGATTGTGAAAGATATTAAAAGTGTTTATTGAGTTGGAGAATGTAAAAGATGTTATTATTATTATTTTAAAATTTAAAAGTGTTTATTTATAATGGAATTTCTGTTTTAGTGCTTTTGTTTATAATTAAAGAAAAAATAAATTTTATATTGATATTAATTTTATTATTATTGAAAATTGTTGAAGAGCATGTGATTTATGTAATAAAATAATAAAGATAAGATAATGAATTATCAGTATCTAATCACAAGTTGTATATCTTGATCACCTCATTTCATAGTCATAAATTTTAAGTCAATGTTATATGTGTGTTGTGAAAAATTATAGCTTGATCATGAAAAATATTTTTACATCTATATGTTGATTCACATTAATATCTTTTATGATATTAGGTTATGAAGACTTTGTGGACTTGTTATTCGATGGTTTAAAAGTAGCAAAGGGAATAGGCTATTGAGATGAAGGACATTTGCATAACATCAATATCAAACTTGGTTATGACATTGTAAATGTTATTAATGTTTTGAATTGAGTGTTTTCATTCCCATGACATTCCCTCAGGGGTAATTCCCCTTGCAAAATAGTTTCCTTGTAATTATGTAACTGGAAAATTTAAGATGGTTGAGAGAGGGACATATATTTCATTGCTTGAGGAGGGAGATTGCTTCAGGAGTTGGTTGTTTTAAATATTAGTCATGGGCTCACTGAGTGTGTTTAATGGGTAGAATACATTTAATGGGTTTAGGTTATAAACAATTCACTACGCACAAGCGTAAAAGTGGGGAACATGAAAAAGAGGAGGTCGATAGGATCCTGGTGAGCAAGATGATTGCTGAGAGGGAAGGAAAAGACATGAGGACTAAGAGAATTCAGGGAGAGAATAAGCTCTCGTGATAGCCCAATTAAGAAACCCATGAATATTTCTAATTGATAACAAAAAAGTAAGCTCTAATGATAGCCCAATTAAGAAACCCATGAGTCTTGTTGAATGATAATGACAGAGCATAACTTTGATGATAACCCAACTAAAAAACCCATAAGGCTTGCTGACTGATAATCGTAAAACAATGGTTGTGCCTTACAAGAATGATAAATTCTCTAGAGACTATGTTGGTTGATAACTTATGAGAGGTTAAGGCACCCATGAACACAAGTGTAAGTTTCATTGAGAAGTTGCTGGAGAAATGCACTCTTATTCCTTCAGAGATAACATGGTTGATAAACCCTCCATGTTATTAACTATATCACTCTCTCTCCACATCTGAATTGAGAATCTTTGTTTCCAAGTCCCTAGAGATGTTGGGATGTTCTATTATAAGTCCCTTTGGATAAAATAAAATGTTCCCTGCCTTATGTGAAATCATTGAATAAATAGTGAGATAAGGCAATGTGGCCTTGAAACACCCTAGTTCAGCTGATGATAATTTTTTAATCCCCCGAGTTGATGATGGTAGTATGTGAGCGAAGTGATTCACCATGTTTATTTGATCTTGATAGCTGGTGGGTGGAGGTGAGGCAAACTCAAGACACCCTATTTTAGTTTATCATATTGGTTTAAAAATCCTCTGGAAGCACTCCACCTCAAGCTCTAGAATTTGGCTTGGGGGTGACAACTGCAAGAAATACTTGGCTACAACTACTTTACAGTTGGATGGAGAGTTGAAGTCCTAATCTCAATTGTTGAACACATTTTAATAAGATAAGTATTCTAAAGCCTTTTTGCATTGATTTTTATGCATATGTTTAATGTGTTGGGTTTTATGCTTGTGATGATATTGGTTCACTGTGCTAGTTTAATGCTTGTGATATAATGAAGAATGTGAATTCCCATACAATGTTAAAATTTTGTGCTATGGATGAGTGATGGTTCATTCCGGTAAGACTAATGTATATTTGTTTAATTATATTTCATGTGTGATTATTATATGTTGGCACAAAGTTATTAATTGCCTAGATTGATAGCCAGGGATGTGAATCTGGCATGAAAATGTATTGCAGGTGCTTTGAATGTCTTTATAGGAATATTCTTATTCCTTTGTTCATTATAGGAGGATTTCTCAAGGAGAAAGTTTGATGCATCTCACTTCAGGATTTTTGGAGCCTTTTTTTACTACCATGTCTCAAAAGGATCAAGGAAGAAGCTATTGTCGGCAACATAAATGGGGGTATCTGTGGGTTATGAAGAAATTCCCCATAACTATCGTGTGTACTTTCCATCCCTCAAAATGACAGTTGTGCGGAGGGATGTAAAATTCGACGAGGACAAAGCGATGTGGTGCTCTCTTGAGAAGGAGATTCAGATCGAAACAGAAGAGGAGATGTTAGCTCCAAAGGAGGAGCCTCAAGAAGTTGTGGAGGAGTCACAAATTGAGGAGAAAAGAGTGGAGACTGTAGAATTCCTGCAGAAACTCCGATAGATCTAGAATTCTAGTTAAATTAAACACAAGTAATTTGTTGATATTCAAGAGAGGAGAGAAAGATTTTTCTCCATAAAATAAATGTACTAAATTAATGAAAAATAGAAATACATGAGCAACCAAACCTCTAATCCAAGAGGGAGGTGGTTATATAGAAATTTCCAAATCTAGAAAACTAGTAAAAAACTAGAAAAGGCTAAGAAAAGCTAAAGGGAGGCCTAAAATAGGTACAACGACTCAAGAAAACCTATGCCAACTATCAGCCACAAGGAAAGCCTGAGGAGGGGTGCATTTCCCAAGGAAGGCAACTTTAAAACATGCTAAAATGGTCCAGGGTACCAAATCCTTTGATTTAAGGGGGAATATTCATGTGGGGTGCCAATCCTCAAAAAACTCAAGTGGATGAGGTGTGGTTAGGTGTGAACATGCACTTAGATGTCTAAATGGTTTAGGAAAGTGGTTGGACCAATATTTCCATAATATTAAGCCTTTAAAGGCAAAAAACAAGGGAAAGTTGGTCGACCATGCTAGTTTACCAAAAACCAAGTGTGAACATGATTTTTAGTGCATGTGCCTAAGTCAAGGATACTTAGGCTAAAAAATAAATGTAGATGTTAGGATTATATTCCAACAACCCCCCTTCATCCTAACTCACTTATCTAAATTGAGTCCCAGCCAAGATGCCATGTTAGGTACTCAAGTACAATAAATAAAAGAACCTCATAAAATTAAGAAAGAGGGAAAACCTCGTGGGAACCCCCCCCCCCACCCCCCCCAAAAAAAAAAAAGAAAAAATAGGAAAAAAGGGCTAAGTGGCCAAAAGGGCCTACTCAGCTGTCTCCGCCACTCCAAGCATAGCTCTCAATTCTAAAAATTTCTTTTCAGTGAAAGACTTGGTGAAGATGTTTACAACCTGCTGCTTAGTGGGGTAGTACTGCAATGATATGACTCGATCACGGATCAACTCGTGGATGTAATGCATGTGAATATCGATGTGCTTAGTCCTCTGCCTCTGAACTAGATTAATCGATATCTGAATGAACCCCTGATTGTCACAAAATATGATAGTCGGAAGTGGATACTAAATACCAAACTTGGAGAGAAGCCCCTGCAACCAAACAGCCGGTGTAGCTGCATTCACTGCACCTCTATACTCTGCCTCGATTGTAGATAAAGAAATTGTGGATTGCATCTTGATAGACCAGAAAAAAGGCCCTAAGCCAAAGCTGAAAACATAAACAGAGGTGGACTTGCGGTCTGTACCATCGCCAGTGTTATCACTCAGGTTGTCCCTAGGCTCCTAGTAGGGATACGGCCGAGGTAACCACAAACCAATCTTCTGATTGCAGGTTCTAGACCACCTGCAATCGGAGAGGGCTCTCTCCTTTAGATTCAACCTTAGTTGATTTGGATTCAACCTTAGTTGATGATTTTAGGATAACTTTCTGACTTCAAGGGAATGTTTACTGTGATTGGGAGGAAGGTAGGATTCTCGAGTAAAGAGGCACAGTAAAGTGTTATAAGTTTTGAACCATTGGGCATGGAGTCACAGATTGAGGCATGCGAGCGTTTTCTTGGTCACAAGGGGATACGGAGCGGGATAGCCACGCAGGATACAATACTCAGTCTGCTGAAAGTACGG
>APFE031474220.1:196201-223750 GCA_000404065.3 Pinus taeda
AAACCTAGGGAGACCAAGATTAAACTGTTTGGACCTCCCTTTAACTAGAAGTAGCGATACCAGGATAACTTTACAAAATTTGAAGGCAATTGAATGAACTTGAAGTAGCCTTCTTCATTTGGAGACTGTTTGAGAAAATATGGAGCATTGCAGCAAGCACAATACGACATATTTGGCCTGTGAAATGCCAATCATGAAAAAATGAATACCTGCTGCAGCAGGAGCTAACAGCCAGCTCAATCAGAATCTGTGTACCTAATTAGTGAAAGTGGGCAATCTGCAGCATAAAAGATACCAAAACTGGAAGTACCTTTCACATATCTAAGGATTCTCTTTGCGACTTTCCAGTGAATCTCATGGGGCTCCTACATATATCTGGAACAAACTCATACTACAAAATATATATCAGGTCGAGTGTGAGTAAGATACAACAAACTCGCAACCAACTGTCAGTACAGTGTACTATCCACCAAAGGTGTAGTACCCGCATCCTCAAATCTGTTCCCGAAAAGAAAGGGAGATGTTGTTGGCTTGAATTCTGTCATCTGAAAGTAGACAAGTAGATCTGATGCATACTTAGACTGTGCCATCTTGATCCGTGAAGTAGATTGAGAAACTTCAATACCAATAAAGTAGTGCAATAGTCTCAAATCTGTCATGGAAAATCGATCGTGCAATGTTGATTTTGCAAATTCAATAGTTGAGGTAAGGTTCCCTGTCATCAGTAAATCATCTACATAAAGTACTATCAGCAAAAGGGAATCATCATGTTGCAGCAAATAAACATTCGGATCAGATTTTCATTGAATGAATCCAATGGAAAGCAGGAAAGAATCCATCTTTGCATACCAAGCTCTGGGAGCCTATTTTAGGCCATACAAAGATTTCTTTAATCTGCAAATGAGGGAAGAGTTTTGAATGTATCCCTATAGCTGTTCCATATATATCTCCTCCCTTATATCTCCATGAATAAATTCATTCTTCACATCCATGTGATGAACCTCCCATCTGCGAGAAGTAGCAATGGCTAAAACTAGTCGAATGGAGTCCATTTTTGCAACAGTTGCAAATGTCTCTGTGTAGTCTATGCCATGTACCTATGAGTATCATTTTGTAACAAGTCGATATTTGTACTTGCTGATATCACCATCTACAACAATATTTTTTCAATATATCCATTGGCATCAAACAAGCTTTCTTCCTTTCAGAAGTGGAACCAAGTCCCATGTGTTGTTTTCCATGAGAGCAGAGTACTCTTCATCCATGGGAGCCTCCCAAAGTGGGTTTCCAAGTTGGCAGGTGAGTTGGAGTAGCCATGCCCTGCTCCTCATCCTCTGAATCAGACCCAAGAGGCTTCTCTGATGGATACTCTTAAGTGCTTGAAGAAGTTTCGGACTCCTCCTCATCAGCGGCAACAAGCGGTTCCTTAGCAGGGTCTGTTGAAAAATCATGCAGCGATTCTTCTTCAAACTTCACACTTCGAGCTACAAGGAACTTTTCAGTGTGAGTGTCCAAAAATATATATCCTTTGAAACTGTAAGGATATCCAAGAAAGATAAATTCAACACTTTAAGGCTCCAAATCCTTCCTCTTATCTGTCGGAATGTGAGCCCATGCTTGTGAACCAAAAATGCGAAAGTGCGACACTTTCGGTTTCTTACCGGTCCAACATTCAAACAGAGTGGTGCCTTTGAGTGCTTTGTGAGGAATGTGGTTCTGAATGTATGCTACACAATTAATAGCTTTAGCCCATATCTTAGGAGCTAATGATTTGGACTGTAGCATACAATTGGCCATCTCTTTAATGACTGGTTTTTCCTCTCCGTGACACCATTCTACTGTGGTGTATATGGCACTGTGTGTTGTAGTTGTATACCTGAATCAATACAAAGTCGCAGCACATCTTTGTTGACATACTACCCCCCATTATCAGTACGGAGTATCTTAATATTACACTTAGACTCATTCTCAACAAGTGCTTTAAATTCTATAAGTCATTTAAATACTTCCAATCTTAATTTCAGAAAAAATACCGAAGTAAAGTGAGAGAAATCATCTATGAAGGTGAGTACATATCAAGCCTTACTGGTTGAAGGCTATGGGAATGGGCCCGTGATGTCACTGTGAATCAGCCCAAGAGGTGAAGAAGCTCTCTTTTCATTCCCTTTCTCAAACTTTTTCTTCGGATGCTTGCCAAGAATGCATCCTTGACATACACTACTTGTGAATTTAATAGCAGGCAATCCTTCTACCATGTTTTCCTTGCTGAATTGATGCATGTACTTAGAGTTTAGATGGACAAAAATTTCATGCCATAACCTGCTGATATCATTAGATTGTGATAGAAATACAATGCTAATATATTTAGGAACAAAGTTGGAGAAGAAATACAATGAGAACTGTGATCTGTAATTCCATGTGCAAGCTGTGAGCCCGTGGAAATGTCGGTAATCACTGCGGAGTCCGGAGTGAACTCAACCTTCCTTCTAGAGCTAGAATGAGTGATCTGGTATATTGAGAGAAGATTTGCAAACAGTGAGGAAACATTAAGCACATTTGTGAAGCAACCCCCTTCAAGGTCTACAATTCCTTCTTCGCACAACTTTGCAGGTGTGGCATCTCCCAAGTAAATTGGGGATCTGGTGCTTTCTTCGATGGAAGAAAATTGATCTTTTGATGCAGCCATATGGTTCGATGCACCTGAATCAAGGATCCAAGGTGATGGAGTGGATGTGACAGCCATTAAAGCATGACCATGTCATGCTCTCCCTCTCCCACCTCCCGTTCTATTATCATCCTTCTTCTTTGCATTCTCGGGCACAGTGAGATTGTGCTGCTGCAATTGCTTAGCCATCTCATCGATTGTTTTCCTCATGCAATTTTCTTCGGGATGAAAACCTTTGGAACAGTAGCTGCTGCAAAGTGTTCTTTCCTTCTTATTCTTACCCTTAGGCAAATAAGATCTCTCTGAAGATTGTACGGGTCTCTCCTTTGATTAATTAAATTTACCCTTCCCTTTTTGTTTGTCTCTTCCACTGCTCTTTGAAGCATCAGTAGCCATAAGTGCTTGGTTCTTTGAATTCTTGATGGCACCCATTTGGACTAACTCAGCTTGCTCTTGAGTCAATGATGCAATGAATTCATTCAATGGAGGAATTTTCCATTTTTCTTGAGTCAATTTGAATGCTTGAAAAGACGATACAAATACAAAATATTTAGGGACTAATTTCGAGAGAATCGAAAGGATGAGTTGATCTTCCTCTTTCTTGACTCCACATGCTTCAAGATAAATGAGTAGGGATTTAAACTTGGTGAAGTATTCTTGCATGTTTCTGAAATGAGTTAGACTAAGGGATATGAGTTCATTCTCCAGTTGATGCACTCTTATTTCATCCTGCTTGTCGAATAGTCCTTCCAATGTGGTCCAGACTGCATTGGGAGTAGTGGCTCTGCTGACATGAAAGAGGATTTCTCTAGAAATTGATAGGAATTTAAGCCCAATTGCTTCATCTAATTTATTTAAATACTTTATCTTCTCTACTACAGAAATTGGTTCAGTCTTTGTTCCCATTGTTACCCTGTAAAGCCCTTTGCTTTGGAGGAGCAGAGTAACCTCTGTCTTCCATTCGAAGTAATTGAAAGGATTTAGAACGAGTTTTGTGGGCTAATAGAGATGATACATTTCTGCTTTCTACACCTCCTAATGATCTATACCTACAAATAAAACCATGCACAATCCACTAGATTCGAACTAGCTCTGATACCATGTAGAATTCCTCCAGAAACTCCGATAGATCTAGAATTCTAATTAAATTAAAAACAAGTAATTTGCTGATATTAAAGAGAGGAGAGAAATAATTTGCTCCATAAAATAAATGTATTAAAATAATGAACAATATTAATACATGAGAAACCAAACCTCTAATCCCAAAGGGAGGTGGTTATATAGAAATTACCAAATCTATTAAACTAGGAAAAAACTAGTAAAAAACTAGAAAAGGCTAAGAAAAGCTAAAGGGAGGCCTAAAATAGAAGCAATGACTCAAGACAACCTATGCCAATTATCAGCCACGAGGAAAGCATGAGGAGGGGCACATTTCCCAAGGAAGGCAGCTTTAAAACATGCTAAAATGGTCCCGGGGACCAAATCCTTTGATTTAAGGGGGAATCTTCATGTGGGGTGCGAATCCTCAAATAACTCAAGTGGATGAGGTGTGGTTAGGTGTGAACATGCACTTAGATGTCTAAATGATTTAGGAAATTGTTTGGACCAATATTTCCATAATATTAAGCCTTTAAAGGCAAAAAACAAGGGAAAGTTGGTCCACCGAGCTAGTTTACCAAAAACCAAGTGTGAACATGATTTTTAGTGCATGTGCCTAAGTCAAGTATACTTAGGCTAAAAAATAAATGTAGATGTTAGGAATATATTCCAACAGAGACCACCACTAAAGTAGAACCATCCAGAGAAGGCAGGAGAAGAAATAGGGAAGTTGGGAGACTTGTGCAAGATGTGAGGGAGAATGTGGCTACTCCTTCAAATCAACACAAGCAGAGAAGGTCACTTGATCAGTACACTAGCTACATGGATCTAATGAATGACCTTGTAGAGACTAATCCATCCTCTTTCGAGGAAGTAGTAGAGAAACCTGTATGGGTTGATGCAATGATGGAGAAATACAAATCCATTGTAAAGAATAGTGTTTGGGAAGTGGTCCCAAGACTAGTATATAAATAAGTTGTAGGTTTGATATGGATCTTCAAGGTAAAGTAGGAAGCATAAGGAAGCATAGAGAAGTATAAGGTTGGATATGTCGACAAGTAGTACTCTCAATTTGAAGGAATTGGCTATGAGGAAACCTTTGCTCTTGTAGTAAGGTACTCATCCATTCGATCAATTCTTGCTCTGGATGCATAGATGGGGTGGAAGATCCACTAGATGGATGTAAAAACAACATTCCTAAATGGAGTTATTGAGGAGGTGTACATCGAGAAACCATAAGGCTTTGATACTTTTTATCATGTGTCTCATGTGTGCAGACTCAAGTGAGCATTGTATGGTCTCAAACAAGCACCCTATGCTTGATACACCAGGATCGATAGCTATCTCACCGATTTGGGCTTCACCAAAAGTGAAGTGGATACAACTGTCTATCATATCTTGGTAGAAGGTAAATTTTTTATTATTGTCTTCTATGTTGATGACTTGATTTTAACTGGTGATTAACAACTGATTAGATCTTTCAAGGAGGACCTTGTAAGAGAATTTGCAATGAACGACATGGGTCTCATGCACTACTTCCTTCGATTGGAAGTATGGCAAGGTAATGGAGAATTGTTTATATCTCAATGAAAGTATGAAAATGAGATACTTCAGATATTCCAAAAGGAGAGTTGAAAACCCATGTAGACACCTCTAGCGTCCAACTAGAGGAAGGAGAGTGCCACTTTAGGTGCAGAAGGAGATGCTACCATTTATCAGCAGCTAGTGGATTCATTGATGTACCTTGTGAACACATGACCTAATATGCGTTATGCAGTCAACCAGTTGAGCCATGCTATGGTTAGGCCAACCAAATTATTTTGGAAGGCAACTAAATAAGTTTTACGGTACCTCAAAGGCACTACCCAGTATAGACTATGGTACAAACAGACAAGGGGAGTGAATTTTTGTGGCTTCACAGATGCATATTGGGTGTGGATTCCATCAAACCACAAGAATACATCAGGTGGAATTTTTAGTGTTGGGTCCGCAGCAGTTTCTTGGCACAACAAGAAGTAAATATCTGTGGCACTCAGATCAATAGAAGAAGAATACATGGCTATAAGTCAAGCAACATGTGAAGCGATCTTGATGAGGAAGATACTTGTTGGATTGTTTGGTCAGATGATGGATCCAATTGTGATCTACTGTGATAATCAGAGTTGCATTAAGCTCTCTGCGAATCATGTTTTTCACCATTTGTGGGACTATGTGTAGAGGCAGATAATGTTGTTGTAGTACATTCTGATAGAGGAACAAGATGTTGACATTTTGGCAAAGTCCATCAAGAGGGAAGTTCAAGTTCCATAGGTGAAGGATAGGGGTGGTTGATAATCCCTTTCTTGTTGAGAGGGAGTGTCTTAAAATGTGGCAAGAAATTCTTAATTTGATTTTTCCTTGATTAAATTGAGAAAATTCAAATTGCCACATCAAAAAACAACTTGGATGATGTTAACTTATGTGACATGGCTTGTGTCACCAGGTTTACTCAGTAAATTCAAGTTGGAGGAGTTAGAGTTCAGTTAAGCATGTGTGATTTATAATTTGTAGCAATAAAATTCAGTTACTAAGGTTGTTTTTAGTTAAACTAGTTCTAACTATTGAAGGAACTAGTGGAGGGTCATCTAAGCAGTGGGACTTCAGTCAAACTCAATGATCATCTAGTTAACAAATCAATCAACCCATAGCTAGAGCATGTAGATATTTCGAGTTCCCTAGGCTTGATGGAGATTCCAAGGTAGCATAAATCATTTGTAGACAAATCTTGAGTGTATAGGTGTTGCATGTAATAAGATGATTAGCCTAAGGAATTTCTCAATCCATTTTGGAGAAATTCCTAAATAATAGGGCCCTAATTTCTCAAGGAACAACACAAGGAAATACGAGCTCAAGCAGATGAAAAAATTTACTAAGTATGGGTCAGACCTTGTCATTGAGTAGAGAGATAGGTTTTTCACTTGCATTTTATGCTTAGTTGAGCAAAGAAATTTCAATACATCTCTATTCATCAAATTAATGCAAGCAGAAATTGGGGTTTTTAGCACATTGGTTTTCCCAAGAAAAATACCATTTGCATGTGTGTGATTTCTTATTACATGTCTAAAATTTTTGGTCTAAATGTTGAATTAATGTCCATAGAGAAATAGAGTAGGTTTATGTCTTGTGATTTTGATTAAAAATTCATGAGCAATTGCAAATCTACATCATAATTTCTACAAAATTTTTGTGTGGACACTTCATGGAATAGTTCCCAAATTCATGACAATTGAAGCATTTTATTTTGGGAAATTCTTTATTCTTGCCCCCTTGGCTAGATTTTGGTTTTGTTTGAGATTTATTTCCTTTTCCCTTCTTTTCCTTTCCAAACAATGGAATTTTTTCTTCATCCTCACCCTTAGATGAAGTCCCATCTCTGGTATTCCATCTCATATCATCTTGTACCAAATCAGACCATAATAATTACCAATTCAGAAATTTCTCCCTCTCATTCACTGAGTCTTGGTAGATATGTCAGCTTTTCATAAGGCTTAAAAGAGCTAGGCTTTCCAAGTCATCTTCTGCAAGATTTACACCAACCCTTCCAACCTCATCATGAACTTGTGTAAATATGCTCAGATACTGTAGAATAGTTTCATTCTTCTGCATCTTGATCTTTCAAAGTTTATCCTTGAGTGCTAGCTTCTTGTGATCACTATTGTTCTTGAACATATTTGTTAATTTCTTCCACATTGCGGAAGGAGTTTCTTTCCCATGGAGATTTGAGACAATGTGATTAGGTACTCCCTCTAAGATTATTCTCCTCATCTTGGATACGTCTTTCTTCCACTATGCTAGGTTCTAGGCATCAACTGATCCTAGTTTTGGAATGTATGACTTGACATATTCCAATAATCTGTTTTCATCTAGCACCCCCTCCATGTGATCCTTCCATGTAATGAAATTAGAGTTGCCTTCCAAGGCATACTCTAGTCTTAGCATGTTGAAGGTCATCTTCCCAATTTTGAAGAGATCCTGCTACACTGAACTGCAAATTTGAACCTCCTAAGAAACAACTTCGAAATTCTTATTCTAATGTGAATCCTTATCTCATACCAAGTATAAATTGTGGTGTATAATTGTAACTACTCATGAGATTTTAGTCTAAATCAAAAGACACAATACTACTCTACTTGTCTACGAATTTCAATTCACAATTTAGAACATTAATTACAAACATGCAATGATAAATAACATACATGAACATATTACTTTTATATGGGAAAGCAACTTCTAAAAACCCCTTATTCCTTTCTTGCATTAATCTCATCAATATATATGTACTACAATTTCTAACTCAATCTAAGCTCAACCTGCAAGTGAATAACCTATCTCTCTTCTCACTAAGAAGCTTTGACCCAGACATGCCTCTACATGAGTCCCTATTTCCTTGTGAAAATCCTAAAGAATTAGGCCCCTATTATTTAGGAATTTCCCTCCAATTGATTACACAATTCCCTAGGTTGAACATCTAATTACAAGCAGCACTTGTACACTCAAGACTAGTCTACAACTAATCTTACATTGCCTTGGAATCTCCACCACAATTGGGGAAGCCAAATTCTCTGCATTCACTAGCTATTTTGGGATGATTGATCAATTAACTAGATGATCACTAAGTTAGACTATTGTCCCACTGCACAACTGACCTTCCACTAGTTCCCCTAATAATTAGAACTAGTTTAACTAAAAACAACCTAAAATAATTGACCTTGATTGCTACAAATTAGTAATCACACATGCTTAACTGAACTCCAAGCCCTCTACTCGAATTTATTGAGCTAACTGAGTGACAAGAGACATGTCACACAAGTTAACTACATCCAAGTTGTTTGCTGATGTGGAAATTCAAATTTTCTCAATTTGACCAAGGAGAAATCAAATTGAGACTTTCTTATTGAATTTATCAACAAGGGATAACACAATAAGAAATGGTAGGTTCTTAGATACACCTGAAAGGAGGGGTAATTACCATGGGTTCTATTCTAGTTCTGTTTCATAGAGACATCATCATCATCACCGCCACCATCCTTATAGGAGGAATGAGAAGCAATACTTTATACAAGAGTTCAAGAAAGCAAAGCCTCCTACATTTGATGGAGAAATAAATAAGTCATAATACACAAAAGATTATTTACTTGGGATGAATAAGATTTTCAGATTGCATGATTTAAAAGTGTTTATTGAGTTGGTGAATGCAAAAATTATTATTATTTTAAAATTTAAAAGTGTATTTATAATGGAATTTTTGTTTTTGTTTATAATTAAACAAAAATTAAATTTTATATGATTTTGACATTAATTTTTATTATTATTATTAAAAATTGGTGAAGGGCATGTGGTTTGTGTAATAAAATAATAAAGATAAGATAATGAAATTATAAATATCTAATCACAAGTTGTATGCCTTGATCACCTTATTTCACAATCATAAACCCTAATTCAATGTTATATGTGTGTTGTCAAAAATTATAGCTTGATAATGAAAACTAGTTTTACATCTATATGTTGATTCACACTAATATCTTTTATGATATTAGGTTATGGAGACTTTGTGAATGTGGAAGGTTTAAAAATAGGAAAGGGAATAGGCTATTGAGATAAAAGACATTTTCATAACATCAATATCAAACTTGCTTGTGACATTGTAAATGTTATTAATGCTTTTAATTGAACAATTTCATTCACGTGACATCCCCTACAGGGTAATTCCCCTTATAAAATATTTTACTTGTAATTGTGTAACTATAAAATTTAAGATGGCTAAGAGAGGGACACATATTCCATTGCTTTAGGAAGTAGATTTCTTCAAGAGTTGGTTGTTTTAAATATCAGACATGGGATGACTGAGTGGGTTTATTGGGCTGACTGCATTTAGTGGGTTTAAGTTATTGACGATTCACTATGCATAAGTGTAAAAGAGGGGAACATGAAAAGGGGGAGGCCGATAGGCTCCTGGTGAGGAAGATGATTACTGAGAGGGAAGGAAAATATATGAGGACAAAGAGAATTCAGGGAGAAAAAAACCTCTGGTGATAGCCCAACTGAGAAACCCATGAGGCTTGTTAATTGATAATCACAAAGTAAGCTCTAATGATAGCCCAACTGAGAAACCCGTGACATTTGCTGAATGATAATGACAGAGCACAACTGGGATGATAACCTAGCTAAAAAACCCATGAGGCTTTCTCACTGATAATCATAGAATAATGCTTGTGCCTTACAAGGCTGATAAATCCACTAGGGACTATGTTGGTTGATAACATCTGAGAGGTGAAGGCACCCAAGGCTAGTGGACTGATAAAACCTAGTGGTAGTTCCATGGGATTGGGTTGAGAACACAAGTGTAAGTTTCACTAAGAAGCTTCTAGAGAAGTACACTCTTATTTCTTCATAGGTAACATAGTTCATAAAACCTCCATGTTATTAACTATATATCTCTCTCTCCACATATGAATTGAGCCTCTTTGTGTCCAAGTCCCTAAATATGTTGGGATGTTGTATTATAAGTCCCCCTGGATAAAAGAAAGTGTTCCATGCCTGATGTGAAATCGTTGAATAACTAGTGGGAGAAGGAAGTGTGGCCTTGAAACACCCTATTTTAGTTGATGATATTAGTTTAATCCCCTAAGTGGATGGTGGTAGTATGTGAGTGAAGTGATTCATTATATTTATTTGATCTTGATAACTAGTGGGTGGAGATGAGGCAACCTTAAGACACCCTACTTCAGTTGATAATATTATTTTAAAAACCCTCTAGAAGCACTCTACCTCAAGCTCTGGAATCTGGCTCGGGGATGGCAACTGCTAGAAAGACTTGGATGAAACTTCTTTATGGTTGGGTGGAGATTTGAAGTCCAAATCTCAATTGTTGAGCACATTTTAATACAATAAGTATTCTAAAGCCTTTGTGAATTCATTGTTATGCATATGTTTAATGTGTTGGGTTTAATTTCTATGATGACATTGGTTCACTGTGTTGGTTTAATGCTTGTGATATAATGAGGAATGTGAACTCCTATACAATGTTAAAATTTTGTGTTATGGATGAGTGATGGTTCATTCCTTTAATATTCATGTATATTTGTTTAATTTTATTTCATGTGTGATTATTATATGTTGGCACAAAGCTATTAAATTCCTAGATTAATGGCCAGGGATTCGGATCTGACATTAAAATGTATTGCATGTGTTTTGAATATATTTATAGGAATAGGCTTATTCCTATGTTCATTCTAGGCTCAAAAGTTGGCTTAAAATTCTGCGTGTAGAGATGGGAATATCTATGGGAATTAAAAGAAGGTTTGGGTTGTAAATGAATTAACTATCTGACACTAGTTCTAGAACCTATAAGCTCAGGAGAAATATTAGTATCTATGTATATATACACACACAAGCACAAACTTGTATGGCTAAGTTAGGCTAATAAACACTCAAAATCGCAAGAGGGATATCCCTGGAAAGACCTACTTGTACCCTGATATATTTATAGACCATGAATTGGAGGCCTTAGGGAAGGCCTTTATACATGAAATAATAGATACTAAGCGCAGTGATGGAATTCTTAAGTTCAAAGCATAGGACTTTGGAAAGAAATGGTTGAACCCTCTTTTATCATGTGACTAGGCATGATGATTGTGCACTTAAACAAGGAGAAATATGGGCATTCGAAGTGTTGAACACTTATAGTTTCCCACATGTCCTCGAGATTTTATGCCAAAGAATTCATTGAAAGCCCCAAGGGAAACTTCTAGGATTTTATTCCCAAGGTGATTAGCATAGTAAGGCCAACTGGATGCCCACATCACAAAGAAATGAACGGAAAACCTTGAATTCCCTAACAACGTGAATATACATGATCTAAGGGATTGGAACTTGTAGTGGGACCCAGGATAAAGAGGTGCATGACAGAGTAGATAGGGTGACGTGGTGCCCTTGTGGCGTGCCGCATGGAACCTTGTTTTAGCCTTTTCATGGGTCCAAGCGGGCTCAAATCACGTGACACATGATGCTCTCGAAGCAGTCCATGTGCAGTGTACAACATCATCTGATATCACCCCAACATCTTAGACCCTAAAGGTTTTGAGTAGAGGAAATTTGGGCACTCTTGGGATTTTATCCCCTAGAGGACGTGACATGGTGGGCTAGTGGACTCATTAGATTGCAGCAGGGACCCCTAAATTTTAAAGGGCTAGGTCATCCTGATAGTATTAAATGCACTGCAAAAAGGTATGGTTGGGATGATATGGAAGGTTGGAGTCGATAACATAGATATAATAAAGGTATTGGTTCACATTTGCAACAGAGCCCACGAGGATCAACACCCTCTTTGATGGTTCACCTTAGAAGATTCGACGTGGAACTATAAAAGGAATTCTCAATATTTAATCTCCGAGAAGAGGTGGTAGGGAGGGGCCTGTGCGATGCTTGGAAGGGTTAAAATGGAGGCCACCCTTATATTATATTATATATGTGAACCGTGGGGAAAGGGTCATGACCTGATATGAGCAGGTTGGTAGATGAAACTTGGTAATGAGTTAGCATATGTGTTGGACAAATACGTGGCAGTCACATGGGCGCCACATGGTAGGTAAAGATGACGTGACATTATTTGACATGGAAATATTTTAACAACCATATCTTTTGATAGAGGAGTTTGATTTATGAAACTATTATATCATTAGAAAGGTTTCCATGAGATGAACACAATAATGTAGTCCATGTTAGGTTTTGAGAAAGTAAAAAAATGTCAGAAAATTAAGAACCCCTTTCCATAATTGGACTTTTGAGCTTGGATCATGTCAATAACTATCTCTTCCTACCCTTAATTGGGGCTAGGGATAGAAGGGGGTATATTATAGAGTGGTATGAGAGCTTCCAAGTTCAACACTTGGACTAGATGGGATCTATCATAGAATAAATGAAGGTATAGTGTTTGTGACTCTATTAGAGAGTCAAGTGGTTTGATAACTTCTTGTTGTAGGTGCTAGTTATAGCACTATGATCATGGACTTGTATATTAATTATATGCATGTGCTAAGTGAGTGTTGGGTTTGATAGTGTAATATGTTAACTTGGTGCATTTATAAATGTGGCATATGGTTTTCTAACCAACCCCCTTGAGATTACAGATGCCATGATTGCTAGCCTTGGAAAAGAGGTGTTAAAAATTAAATGATAGAGCAATGGAACACATAAATATTGCAACAAAAAAAACCATAAATAAGAGAGACACATATATACGTGGTTCACTTAATTTCGACTACGCCCATGGAGAAAAAACCAATCCTTCCTTTTATATTATCCAACAAAATGAAGAGATACAACCTACAACAAATCTATTGTAATTTCCACTTTTCTCTCACATAGTCTCTCTTTTTTCTTTACGCACATAACAATTAAGCATCAGAATATAGTTCCATCATATAAAATAAGGGTTAACTTCTAGCGAAAAAACCCTAAATTCACGTAAATTCTACAGTAAGATCTTTCGCCTAATGAACGACCCAGATTGACTATGAAATTACAATATTTTACAAGGAAAATTTTCATCTAATTTTTTCTTGAGGGGTGCTTACTTCAAACCCCTGCCATGGGGAGCTAGGTGGATACTGCCACCTCCCCTAGACCCCTTGACAGTAATAGTGTAGGGGCAAGCCCCCCCACACCCCCCCATTAGGGACTAGGATCAAACCATGACTGAAACAAAAACCTCTGAAGAATCAGGAAGATAATAAGGCTCCACACCCAACAAGAGGGTGAAATTAAGGACTACTATCGACCTCATTAAGAAGCCTAATTTTAATTGTGATGATCATTTTGGTAAAAGACCAATTTTTAAATCTGTGTAGGCATGATTATGAATGAACTAATGTATTCATGTACATGAAAATTTTCATTTTGAAAATTATGCTGAGATACAAGTATGCCTAATTATGTCCTATATTTTGGGACATGTGACTAATAAATAAATTAAGATCTATGTGGAATTGTAGAAGAACATGCATGGTATAGCACGATAATGAAACAAATAATGTGTCATTTGCATGGATGGTGCTAATAACTAAAGGTAAGTGGCATCGCATAAAGAGATTGGTACAACAACAAAATAGTAGTTGGTGAGAGCTCTCAGACACTTGAAACAAAAAGGAATAATTCTAGAATAAAGGAAGAGGAGGGGGAATTTCCATCAGGATCCACTGATAAGTATTAAAGGATTCTTCCTGAGAGAAATTGGAGGGGAAGTACATGTTTAAAATGGCTGGCATGAAATCTTGGAGAAGGAGAAGGATAAGGATGAGATTTTATTGACGAACCATCAGACACACTAGGACTCATGGGGATTAAGTTGTTGTGGTTGTTCGATATTTTATATTGCGTGTTCCTCGATTTATTTTTGGATATGTTGGATATTTTATATTGTGCTCATCTCATAAATAATGATACCAAACATAATTAATAAATTCATGTAGTCACATGTCATAGGAATAATATATCAGATCAAAAGTGTGCTCAACGACAATTACTTTGTATGAACAAGCTTAATCATGAATTGAATCAAAATATATAGATGGGTGTTTCCATGAAACATCTATGATTCAATCAACTATCGGTTTCTTATTAAGGTTCAACAATATATCTTCAAAACTTCTTGCAATTAAATTCGAATGTCCAAGGATTGTCATTTACACTTTCCAAAAACTCTTCAATAGCTTCATGATATAGTAATTCATCATGCCATGATTCTTCATTTCAAAATTCAAAGGCCAACTCCCTATTACTTTGATCATAAGAGGCTCATTACCTCTAAAGAATAGACCATCAGTATACAAAACTAAAATCAAACTCATACCTTGGACCACTTTTGAAGTAAAGGTTTGGATCAACACATCTTCCTGACTTCACAAGTTAACTGTCAATCTGGACATACCATATTTAGGAAGCTTTCTTCGAATAACGATTTTTGAAAACATAACACTTAACCAAACCAACATGCTTAGCCTTACACAAATAAATTATGCAGAATCAAATCAATTAATTCAGTTTATCAATCCTTCAAGGACAAATCAAAGCTAATATCAAAGTCATAAAATTTTCTCCCTATATCACTGTGACAAACTCTTTGGACCAGGCATCAAGTGGAGCTCTCATCCAAATACCAAGTTACAAAACCTTTTATTTACAAAGCACTATCTGTTACAGATCCATTTGGGCACATCAATCCCATCATCCAGATCAGTTTTTTAGGGCTCATCAAACCCTAATTTCAGTTGCTTCATGCCCTAAACAAGTCACCCTTTTGAATGCCTCCTTACCAGACAATTTCATGACTTGAAGACATCCAGAAATAGCCTCTAGAGGGACTAGCATAGGTAAGCCCTTGTAAAGGTGTGTTGCAGAGCAGTTGAGACCACTGCTAGGGTGCTATGCATAACACTTAGGATTCCTTTCACTTGCGCTAGGCAATAATGAGCGAAATTCACATAAGGTATGGGGAATTTTATTATATTTTGGAGTCATCTAGAAGGTTCCCTCATTTATCAACTCCTATGAGCTCGCAAATGGACGAGGAATGAGTTAAGGTGCATCCTATCCTCTCATCCCTTCCTCCATGGAACTAATTCTAAGTATGGAAGGTCATTCAATGCCACCATTTATGACAAAACCTCCTTCATCTTCCTATAAGTTGACCACTCATCTAAGTGATCAGAGACTGGATTATGCTGAATTGAAAGGAGATAATGTTGTTATGAGATTTGGCTTTGAAGCAAGTATTGTAATGCTACAAGTTTGCCATGCTTTTGATGTCATGTGGATGGGATCCAAGCTAAAGGAATGGCTTTGAATCAGACACCAGTGGTTGTAATTCCTTCTTCTATCTAATAAAGTGTTTGAACCTTTTTCCCATATGTTTATATTGTTTCATAATGCTTATATGTGTGAATTGTATTTGATTCCTTTCACTTATATTCAATAGATCACATGCTTTGATTGATTATTTGTTTTCTGTTGTTTTTATAGGGTACTTCTCAAGCGTATTAAGTATGGGAAGGAGTGACAGGATCGATACAAGGGAGACGAGAGGAAAGCGGAACTACAAGTAGGTATTCTTATCTTCTCATATTATCTATTGCTTATGGGAAAAGTCTAAAACACTTTAAACGGTTGTTCTAGATACAACTACTTATCTAGGGAATTAGTATTTATTCGTAGATACCAAATCCTCCAAAACAAATTAGCGAATCCATTGGGGAAGATACTCTTTCCTAGTAGCTTATCCACCTCCTAGGACGTCCTTACAGACCTTATTTGTGTTCATATATTGTAATTCAGCTCTTTTCATTGAAAAATTGGTCAAAAGTGTGTCAGATTGCCTCTTGAAATGGCTTATTGTCAATAGTGCAGGCTTGTGAGGGATACAGTGTGTTGTAGAGCACCCCTAGCTTAGGGACAAATCTCTAAAGTGCACTATCTCCCACTCTGGGTTGCGTTGATCCTCCTAGGGTCAGTTTCCCACCTTTGGAAAGTGTTTTTGCCAACTTTTCTCTATTTGTTTGTTTGTTTATTGGTCAATGAATGTTATGTCTCAGAAAATAAGTTTCTATCTCCTAGTCTAGCCCAACTTTGATTAGATTGATTAATGTTTCTTAATGTTTTCTTTGTCATTGTCAATCGATAGTCAAAGTTAGAATACAGTTGATTAATATTCATTCAAAAGAAAGTGTCGTAAAGTCTTCTCTTCCTTCGAATTAGAACTATCATAAAAGTCTTCGTTCTTATGAAAGATTGATTTATTGTATGTGCATATTTCCTTTTGTTCATATTCACATTAAGTAAATTGAAAAGAAATACATGCATGTTGCATTGAAAAATTTTGTGTGTGCTTATAGGAATAGTGTAGGGAAATTACATTAGATTGTTCTCTTTTCTCTTTGATCGAAAGAAATCTGATTGCTCTATCCCTAAGTAGTTAGGATTCTCATCGTTAAATTGAATGGAAAGAATGCTTATCATGATAGTTGCATTCCTAGGAATTTCAGAATACATCACGTGGTGAACTTGAAAGGCAAATTCCTAAGCAAGATCAACTTAAAATTAACATCAATTTACCTAATGGAGCATTGTCATTAACGAGAACATTTAGTGGTTCTAGGCTAGAGACATGTTCCAACATCGTAAAACAAAGCAGCTATTGCTAACTTGTCTGGAATACATCCCGAGTGTGATAGATCATTCCACGTACGTGAGTATATCGTAGCTCATCCACGTACCTTCGAGTATATAGGGCGGTTTTATAGTACATAAAGTATATGGGAATGCTCTCACTATGCAGCTTTGCAATAGACAATGCTTATACGCACTGGGCCTCCACGTACCTTCGGCTATATATGGGAGGACAACTCTAGGTTTCAATCCATATTTAAGTAATCGAGTCAATCGCCTTGTACACTATGATACACCGAACAAAACATTTGGGGAGATTTCCTGCTAGTACTTATTGGTTAGCCAGGAGGTATTCAGCAGTTCACAGTTGCCTGGTAAACCTTTTGCCTAGTTTACCCCTTTTTGTTTATTTCTTTTTCGATAATAAAATTAATGAAAAATCGTGGAGGAACATCAACCCTTACCCCATCGTTCGCGGAGAACAACGAGCAAACCACCTTTGCTGCCCGAAGCTACACCTATTCAGTTAAAGTGATCTCGCTTAACTGAGTCAAGTACATCAATAACTCCTAGTTCTTCATATGAATGACCTGAATCATCTATTTCAGTAAGTACTAAGACTCCAGTTACTCCAACCATTTCTGGTACATCCATTTTTGAAGGAGAAGTTTCACAATTACCTGAGGACATTAGCACTGATCCTAGTGAAATAGTAACCGAAGTTGTTCAACAACAATTTGATTCTCAACTTGAAGTTTCTCAACAAAAAATTACTTTTGAACTTGAATTAGTTAAACCAGAAGTTAATCCATAACCTATCATAGTTCAAACAAAATTTACATCTGAACCCGAAGTTGTTCAGGAACCTCTTTCTGAAATTGTTTTTCATTTACCAGAACATCTGGACTTCAAATTTGAACATTCAGAAGTTGTTACTTTATTGGAAGATGATCAACCGGTTACCGCTCAGACATCCATAACTACTGAAACTTTAACTTTATCAACACCAGAAATTTTTTACAGACCAGATGGTGAAGTTCTTCCACCAGGTTTAATTGCTATAGAGGAAGAATTGGAAGAAGATTCTACACCTGGAACCCCATTCCACTTTGGATCAAGGCTTTATCTTTACCCTCATACTCCTCATTTTACCGCTTCGTTTGATATTTCTTATTTTCAAGTACCCGTTGATTCTTTAGGACAACTTTTGGGTCAGTTAACTATGGTTGAACAACTGTCATCCCAGACTGTATTATTTGATGTAGCAGTAGTAGAATATTTTGTTGCAACCTCTTCAATGTTTTCTACCACACCTGAGTCGCACCTATATGGTGAATCATTCATCCCAATTGGTTACCAATCTTTATCTGTAACCCCCTCAAGGGTTTCTTCTACACCATGGTTATCACCCATGTCCTCAACCAGAATTTTACCTGGTTCTTCTTTAACAGGAACTCAACAGTTTGATCTTGCATATCAATATCAAGTTGGGCAATCTGGTCAACAAAGACCTATGTATCCATTAAATACTGGATTGCCACCATATGGAGAGCAATATGGTTATTCACCTTATCCTCCCTATTCTGGAGGACTGTCATATGGTAATATCCCGCAGTATTAAGGTCAACCTGGAATTCAAGTTTGTCAATGGCAACCAACAATGCTATTCCAACCAAGGCTTGTGTATCCAACTCAACCAATGCAAACTGTGTCAGCTATTCCTACTACACCTATTGTTACTATTGTACCACAGTCACAAGTTCAAACTGTTGTATCTCAATCGATATAAACGGGTCCTTCTACCTCGCAACCATAAGTTTCGGGTCAAGAAGTTCAAGTTTCTCAAGTTGTTGTACAACAACCACTTGTTTCTGGGGCTCAACAACAACCTCGGGTTAGTATACCCTTATCTAGATTGACTCAAGATTACACTGGTATAGTTTATTCATAACCTGGCCAACCTTTCATTGCTAGGCAACAACAACCTTTAAATCAGCAGAAGTTGTACCAACAACAATAGTAGATTCAACAACCGTGGCAGCCTCAATTTCAACAACCCCAATTCCAACAATTCCAACCCCAATTTGGACTTTCCCAACAGGATCAACCTGGGTTTGGACAATATCAAGCTTACCAAGGTCCTGGTCAACAAGGCTTTGCAGGTTATGGACAACCACAAATTCAACCTGGCTATCAACAACCACCTTATGCCATATTTGTTCAACAACAACCTTACCAAGGTTACCAAATGCAGATGCCTTGGTATGAAAAGACCTATTGCTTAGGAAATTCCATCATATCCTAGGTATGCTCAACCTTACTTGAATAGACAGTTTTCATTTGTAGCAAGTTTAGAATTACTAGATTTAAATCGGCTCACTAATGATCCAATCTTATATGCACCTTGGTGGCTAATAATTCTGCATAAGTTACCTTCTGACATTCCGAAATTCAATGGAAATCCTGGAGAAGACCCATCAAATCATGTCATGACCTTTCATTTTTGATGTTCATCAAACTCCTTAAATGATGATTCAGTTAGACTCTGTCTTTTCCAAAGAACACTTACTGGTCCGGCTACTAAATGGTACATCAAGTTACCAAGAGCTTCTTTTGACAACTTTACGACTTTAGCCACCACATTTCTGACCCACTTCTAGTTACCTATCAGATACGAGTCTAGAATGGAACTCCTAACCAACTTTAAACAAACTACTGCTACCCATACATCAAATCATATTCATGAGTGGCGGCGTCCTCATCGAATGGTTAAGACATATGTTCCCGGTCAACTTTTAGCTGAGTTTCATAAAATCCTTGTTGCCATCAATCACTGAGGATGTCACAAAAAGTGGAGTTGTCACGGAAGAGAAAGTAATTGCTCGTGCCCAATACCTAGATTTGATCTACACACAATCCGACACACCCTACGAAAAAATTCCCAATGCACCCTGTCCAGCTTTCACTATTCCCCCTCCTCCACAATCGAGTAAGGACTCTCATGCCGACAATGGTGTGATCGTTTCTTCGAGTATGCAAACGACTGTAAGGCCATCTGGTCAAACTCTTTCCATTACCAATCAAACTACCATTGCATCTAAAAACACTCTTGCTTCCAAAGTTAATGTTGTGTCATCTGAAAAAGGCAAAAATAAAAAGCAACCAAGAGGCAAGAAAAATGGGAAAAACAAAAAGAAACAATATAATTCCCCTCAATAAAAATCATCTGTTTCCTCTACTTCAGCAAGGAAACCTCGTTATCCATGTCTAATCTGTAATGACCAGCATTTTATAAGAGATTGTCCACACCGCTGAGAGGTCTCTAAACTTTTAAAGACTTCTAACACATCTGCAGTGCTGATTGATCAATTTCCAAACCCAGAGACACATTTGGTTGTGACAGACCATGCTTCCACATCCCAAGTACTCATGTTATCCATCACAAAGCCACAAAATGAAGTTTTGGTATCAACAAGAAATAAAGATTATGGAAATCCACTGTCATCGTTGAATAATCAGGCCATTAATCAACCTAATCCTTCGACTTCGACTTCATCTAAAAATATTACACCTATCATACTAGAATTGACAATAAAACCACCAAAGGGGGTTGTGCATAAATCGACATTTAACCCTCGAGCTTGAGCAGCTCAGAACTATAACAAAGTGGAATATCTTGCTCAATCGCCTTCTGTTGTGTCGATAATCGAGGTGTTACAACACTGTCCCTCCCAGAAGCAATTTTTATTGTCAGCAATTGGCGAAATAGACCCTACGGATTCCAATCTTATGGTTTTTAACCATGCGGGATATACACCATAGTTATTGGCACAATTAGCTTTCCTAATTCAAGTAAAAGCTCTCGATAAGAATTTTCACCGAACTATTATTAATGAGGGGGAATCTACTTGCATTATGTTAATGAGCTGTTGGAAAACACTTGGTTCACCGCCATTGTCATGATCACCAACCATGTTAAAAGATTTTGACAAAAAAACATATACTCCTTGTGGGATTTTGACTAACCTACAAATTGAACTAGGGGGAAAAATAGTTACTGTTGAAGTTGAGGTAGTTGACGGACCCCTCGATTACAAAATTTTACTGGGAAGGCCATGGGTGTATGCTATGGTTGTTGTGGTTTCTACGTACTTTTGTACTATTGCATTCCCTCATAAGGGTGGAATCATAGTCATTGATCAGCTAGCCTTCTTTGCCAATAGTTCACAAGCTATGGGAAGAATTTTGTTGGTACACAGACCCCGTCACTTCAAAGTGTTGGAGTAGGTCTCTTTAAAGATCCTTCCCTAATGGGTACTTTTACGCTATCGTCACCATATGATTTCACAGAAGTGGTAAGAGTAGAGACTTGCAACATGATTTCCTCCACCTCAACTGATTTAAGGAGGATTACCAACAAGTTTGAAGTTGATAGAAAAATTGAGGTAATGCTGCTAAGCCCCATTGAACTAGCATAATAATCAATTTTTCGGGCCTGTGTGGAAAACTCAAATCTGCATTCACCAATTGTATGGGTAGACCGTTCATTAGAATATGGTACTTCTTCGAATCCTTTCTCTCGTATACATTATATGGATGAATGAATCATCCAATCAATGATGATAGGAGAAGAACCTTGCGAATATTATCATCATCGTTCCCATCTTCCAGATGGCATCGAAGATTATTCAAATGAACTAAACCACCCTTCAATTGTTGATTTCCTTTCGAATTCAGTTTTCATAGACACAGTAGAAATGATTTCTATTAATATTTCGACGAAGCCTAATATTGTAGAGAACATTCATGTCAGCAAATCTTGTTCTCCATCAGAACTTGATAGTCACCGTACTCTCTTTTGTGAATTTAGAGATATATTTGCATGGTCTTACGAGGAGATTCCACGCATTGACTCTAGTATTGTTGAACACGAAATCAAAATGTACTTTGATATCAAGCTAGTTCGACAGCGACTTTGACCTATTCATCCAAAGAAAGTCACTACAATTAAAGCAGAAGTTGAAAAACTCTTACGGGCTGGTTTTATTTACCCTGTTCCTCTTACTGACTGGGTTTCCAACCTTGTTCCTTTCATGAAGAAACAAGGGATAATTCGAGTGTGCATCAATTATAGGGATGTAAATCAGGCATGTCCAAAGGACAATTATCCTACTCCTTTTATCGACCATATTATTGACAAATGTGCCAGATGCGAAATATACTCATTTATGGATGGATTTTCCAGCTACAATCAAATCAATATCTACCCACAGGACTAATTGAAAACAACTTTTATTTGTCCATGGGGCACATTCACCTATAGGAAACTCCCTTTCAGTTTGAAGAATGCAGGGGCTACATTTCAGAGGGCAACGAACTATGCCTTCCATGACATCAAGCACATTGTTCAACCTTACCTTGACAATTTACCTACTCATTCACGAAAGTGGATCAATCACACGCAACATCCGATAGCAATATTCTTGCGGTACCGACACTATAAGATATGAATCAATCCATGAAAATGTGTGTTTCATGTTGGTTTTGGTCAATTTCTTGGATTTGTAGTGTCTAGAGAGGGGATTCGACTCGATCCATTAAAGGTTCAGGAATTTCTGGATTTTCCTCCACCTTCAAATCTTTTACAGTTATAGAGGCTCCAAGGGAAAGAAAACTTTCTGAGGAGGTTCATTCCTAATTAAACTAAGATGGCTAAAGGTTTTACACATCTTTTGGAAAAGGAGATACCCTTCCATTGGGATCAGGTTGCACAAGCTTCCTTTGATGCTCTTAAAGATACCTTGATTAGAGCTTCATTAATGTATTCTCCAAATTACCAAAACGACTATTACCTGTATCTCACCATTGCAAATACAACCATTGGCATGTTTTTAGTCTAGGAAGAAAATGGGATTGAACATCCAATTTATTACTTGAGCTGTAATCTCAACGATATAGAAAGTAAGTACTCTTATGTCGAAAAACTAGCTTTAGCAGCTATGCAAGCTGTTCAAAGATTTCACCATTACATCCTGCTATGGAAAAAAATGTCATTTCGGATTGCAATCCTATGACATACATTTTTTCACGTCAATTGATCAGGGGAAAATACTCAAAATGGATAGTTATTTTACAGGAATTTGATTTGGAATTCATCAAGTCCAAATCAAAGAAATCTCTAGTTTTTGTAGAGTTACTTTGTGACCTTCCCTCGACCTCCATTGATTCAACATCTGAACCATCGATTTTGGATGAGTCTCTGTTTCTGATATCGTCATCGGACTCATGGTATGGAGATATACTGATCTATCTCCAGAACCAAACTTTCTAGCCTAATACCTCTCGCTTGCAACAACGACATATTCAATACCAAGCCAAAGATTATCTGATCATTGGCGACATTCTTTACTGTCGTGGTATCGATATGGTTTTACGGAGGTGCCTCACACATGAGGAAGCCAAGAAAGCATTTAATGATTGCAATTCAGCTGCCTGTGGGGGACACTTATCCAGATATGTAACCACACAGATAATTTTCCGTTCTGGTTACTTTTGGTCAACTATATTCAAAGATCGTATTATTGATGTCAGAAGCTATCATGCATGCCAGATATATGACCAAAAAACAAGATTACCACCTGCACCATTACATCCAGTCATTGTTGTTGACCCATTCGCCAAATTGGGCATTGAATTTATGACATGTAACCCCACCTCAGTTGGGGGGCATGGGTATATTATAGTCGCCATTGACTAGTTTACCAAATGGGCTGAGGCGATGCCAACATTGAACAACAGTGGCGAAACGGATTCTCTTATCTTTTTTAACCATGTGGTTGATTGGTTTGGTGTACCACAATCCATAGTTACAGATCATGGGCCACATTTTCGCAATCACATGATGGTTGATTTGACTGCTAAGTTAGGACTGTCACATGATAGCTCTACCCCTTATTACCTGCAAGTGAATGGACACTTGAGGACATCAACAATGTCCTGAAGCAGATGTTTAGAGAATGATAAGGGTTCATAAGAGAAACTGGCACTTAATCCTATACTCTGCCTTGTGGGCATATCGAACCTTGATGAGAAATGCAACTGGATTCACACCCTTTTAGTTGGTGTATGGTTTGGAAGCAATCTTATTGATACAATGCGAAATTTCATCGCTCAAACTCGCGATTGACCTGTTAACCAACACTTCTGAAGAAGAAGCGCGTTTCTTGGAATTAATCCATTTGGATGAAACCCGTCATGATACCACATTGGCTAATGAAGTGCATAAGAAACGTATTAAGGCATAATATGATAGAAATGTTAAGCCTTGTATCTTCTCAGAAGGAGACTTGGTCTTGCTTTATGATCAGGAAGAGGATAAAAATGGAGCATGGAATTCAAACCAATGTGGATGGGTCCTTGTATTTTCAAGCGTGTTTGGAAAAAGGTGCCTACGAGTCAGTAGATTATGATGGGATTCCATTGTTGCAGCCTCGAAATGGGTTGTACCTCAAACGTTACTATGCTTGATTAAGTGTAATAAAATTCAATGTATATATGCTTTCATTGCATATGTGTGTGTGTATCTTTTAGAGATTTTTATTTGGTTAGTAATCTGCTTTCCATTTGTTGCAGATGGCGGAGTCTTTAGAACCTTTTGTTGGTTATGCTAATGGTGCTAGTTGTAGTATGCAGAACTTGTCCTCTGCAGCATGGGCTATTTTCACTCCAAGTGGCGAGTTAGTGAGTTTCAAAGGGATTTGTATCGGTCGATTGACAAACAACATCGCTGAGTATAGTGCTTTGATTGAACTTCTCTCTGATGCCATTTCACTTAGCATTCGTTGAATCATTGTTAGGCTAGACTCGTAACTCATTGTACTACATCTAACAAACATTTATACTATCCTAAATCCAACAATTTTTTGTATGTTCCTTAGAGTTTGTATTTTGGAAAGATGTTTTGACCACATTCAATATCAACATATTTCTAGAAATCTTAACACATTAACTGATTCTCTAGTGAATTATCTGTTAAATAGACATTTGTGACACATGTAAAAGTAATATTTTCAATTCACATCATCAGTTGAATAGGATTTCATATAACCATAGAAAACTCTAAAATTAAAATAGATAGGTGTTTGAAAAGTTTTTACAAAATTTGTGTCCAAGACACGTTTGGTCATCTTACCCAAAAACTCAAAATGCATGCAAAACATCCTACGTAGATCTAGTGATGCTCATGGTAACAGGTCACAACCTATGCTATCATTCACAAAAGACTAGCCCAATAGCTATGAACACCAATAGTGTGGTGTTGCAGCCTCATAGGTAACTCCTCGATTTGGACATCCAGAATACCAAGGGTTAATCCCTCTATGTGATCCTGCAACTCTTCCAAGGTCTCGGACAAATACAAGTCCTGGAGAACTTCTCTCCCAATGTTTCTTCGCTTTGGCCCACCTGTAACCTGTTGGTGTCCCACAGGTCAAATAGTACCCACATCTGCATGCATAAGAGTGTTTTTTAGTTTAGTCTTGAAACATTAAAAACACAAAAAACATGTAGAAACTTGAAAAATCAAAAAACACTTTGGTCAAACAACTTACCATAGCACCCCATTATGCTCCAACTGGTAGAATCAAATCTAGATCTCCACATAAATCCATCCCTGAGTATGGATGCTCCCTAATGACAAGGTGTTGTCGTTCGAGCCAACTGAAAAATGCAGTGGAAAAAATGATTGTTGATTGAATTTCATGTCGAGCCATCAACTTGACCCACCTCTGCATACGTGGATCTGTAGGACCAACTACACCCATTGATACATGTTGTGGTTGCATCAATGGGATTCTCTCTAAGGTAAAAGTGATTAAGATTGAACTGTAGCAGAAATTCTTTGTCTTACGACTTTTTACCTTGGTCTGTTTTTCTTTCAATGAGGAAAGCACAACGTCGCACCAGTTGAAAACTTTTGGCTCTAGACGCTCTAGTGCATACTGCATATAAGATCTGTTCGCCAGATGTAGTGTCACACTGTCTACCAATTTTGTGATTGTGAAGAGGATCGTTCTCAAAGGCAAATCACCTACATCCCTGATGTTTATTTTCCCATCCTTGCTAGGCTGTGTACTTGGCCGACAAAACTATCTAATATAATCTCTCACCGATTCACCTCCACGGGAAAATCCAGAAAGTGAGATGGGGGCACCTCGCCTCGACAGTCCAGTAAGAAAGTAAATATCATCAACGATAATAGGGACCATCTTGTCCCTAATGTGAAATGTTTGATCTGTCAGATCCCATGCATGAATAAGGAACTGCAGTAGTTCTATTTTTTTCCTCATTCCAGACAACTTAAAGTATTTGAGCAACCTACAGTTTTTGAGGGCCTCAACTGTACCTAGATTGTTTAGGGAAACCATGTCTTTTTCTTCGTGTTCTCTTTCTCACCATGTAATCGACATTCTCATCCAATGAAAGCCTGAAAAACAATCATAAGCTTAATTAGGATCCTTTCCATGAAAAAAACAGGACAAATTTTAAAGCAAACAGCTAAAACAAACTTGGGAAACTCACCCAGCACAGCCCATGCATAGAGACAATGCACTGCAAAGCATGCAACCTTCTATTTGGGTTCTCTTCTGTGTAGTTTTTGATGTGAAAGCCTGCACTGATCCTAGGGGAAAAAAACGAAACCCCGAGGGCCCAAAAAAACCCTAAAACTTGCATGAAATGACAAAAGAATGACTTGAAAAGAAAGTAGAGAGGTTTAGCTCCTACCTGGTCTAGGTGGCTCGAGAAATGGTCCGCGGAATCTCTTGCAATCAGCTGGTGAAAATCGAGGTAAAAGATAGCTAAGAGCACAAAACTGAACGGTAAGTTCCAAATGGTAAAATGTTGTGGTAAAAACTTGTTTTATTTTTATTTCATGTTCATTAATCGAGTAAACATTAGTATTTACCTATTTTTATTGATGAAACAAGTATTTTTAATCCATTTGGTGGTGTTTTTCGTAGGTTTCACAACTGACTTACAGAATTCAACGTGCTTGATTGTAAATTGTACCTTTGACCACAGAGCACCACTTTATCTCTTTTTCGAGCTCTGTTAAAAAAGAAAAAGGAACCCCCTTGGAGTCCTCTTTAAGCTCTTTTCAGACTCTCTAAACATGAAAAGATTGCTAAGCGCATGCCCTTTCCAGCTCATTAACGGATTGGAAACGATATCTCTCTTGTTTTATTTTACACTTTTTTGGGCTTGAGAGATTAATTTACGAAAAAGAACTCATGGAGTTTTCTTTTTGTCCCTTTTCAAACTCTCTAAACATGAAAAGGACTAAGTTATATCTTTCTTTAAACTCGTTAAAACATCAAATAGCGACAAACTTGTCCATCTAGACAAGATCCAGTTTCACCTTCACTAGACTTGTTAAAACATCAAATAGCGACGGATTCACCCGAAGGGTGAAATTATACAACAAGCATATGTTATCCTCCTCAAGCTTGATAAAAATAAAGAGGTACTAGTCAGCAATGACTAGGGAAAATGGGAAAAAGGGGAAAACCACTTTATGGTAGCAAGTC
>APFE031474220.1:224364-248450 GCA_000404065.3 Pinus taeda
AACAAGCATATGTTATCCTCCTCAAGCTTGATAAAAATAAAGAGGTACTAGTCAGCAATGACTAGGGAAAATGGGAAAAAGGGGAAAACCACTTTATGGTAGCAAGTCGCTCTTGAACATGACACTTTCACTCCATCACCGTGACTATCTGGGTTGGGTTATTAGCTTGATGGTTATCACACCATTGGTCTATCATACAATCCATAGCTTTGCTTGGGTCAATGCTACCAATTCATTTCAGTGTTGTTGACATGTTCAAGAGAAGTCATTCAGTCAAAATTCATCCTTTGCAGTACTACAAACCTTCATTTTCATGACCACCATTCCTGCACCTTGCGTCGTCAGTCAAATTCCATCTCTAAAATCACTACACTTGTTTTGTGTCGTTGATGTGGGATACATCAAGGCCCTCCTATGACAAGTCGCTTCTTGTCGACATCAACACATTGTCCAAGAAGTTGACTTAGAAACACCCTTCCAGTACCTTGAGGCTTGCATGCATCAATGGCAGGTTTCTCACTTCCAGCAATAGGCATACATCAATGGCCTTTGTCCAAAAGACTTTGTATGGTGTTTGACATCAAATCATCCATTCACACCATGCAAAATGTACTGCAGTACCTTGAGGATAATTTTCATTATCGATGATTTCTTTCGCATCTGTTAACAGCTTACATCATTGGCTGGTAATCAGATGGTTTCTTCCCATATTCGACTTCTAATCACATATTCACATGGTTAGACTCGTACTTGAGTGAATGATTGAATGAGATATAAGACCCCGGATCTAGTTTCACCCATCCGGGCTGCGATTTCAAGAATACTAAATCATATGTACAATGGCTTTACATTGATGGTCATTTCGATCATGGGTCTATATCTAGAGACAACTGTTTATGTACATGCAATGAAAGTTTATAAGCTGAGCATGGGTATGCCTTCTCTCAGTAATTCATGTAAAATAAAAAATCATGATATATGTATTGTAATTGATGCTGGTCACCTTCCACTTCGATACCTCCTCATCACATCGTAAAGCATTTCATTCGACATTGGCATTTTTCTGACTTCATGCTTTAGGGGGCAACTTTTACAAATGCATTTGGGCACATCAATCCCATCATCCAGATCAGTGTTTTAGGGCACATCAAACCTTAATTTCAGTTGCTTCATGCCATAAAAAAGTCACCCCTTTAAATGCCTCCTTCCCAGACATTTTCATGATTTGAAGACATCTAGAAATAGACTCTAGAGGGACCAGCACAGGTAATCCCTTGTAAAGGTATGCTGCAGAGCAGTTGAGTCCACTGCTAGGGTGCTCTGTAGAGCACTTAGGCTTCCTTTCACCTGCACTGGGTGAGAATGAGAGAAATTCACATAGAGTTTTGGGAATATTATTATCTTTTGGAGTCATCTAGGAGTTTTCGTCATTTATCAACTCCTATGAGCTCAAAAATGGATGAGGAATGAGTTCAGGTACATCCTATCCTCTCATCCCTTCCTCCTTGGAACTAATTCTAAGTATGGAAGTTCATTCAATGCCACCATTTATGACAAAACCTCCTTCATATTCCTATAAATTGACCACTCATCTAAGTGATTCGAGGCTGGATTATGTTGAATTGTAAGGAGATAATGATGTTGTGATATTTGGCTTTGAAGCAAGTATTGTAATGCTACAAGTTTGTCATTCTTTTGATGTGATGTGGATGGGATACAAGCTGGAAGAATGGCTTTGAATCAGACACCAATGGTTGTAATTCCTTCTTCTATCTAATAAAGTGTTTGAACCTTTTTCCCATATGTTTGTATTGTTTCATAATGCTTATATGTGTGAATTGTATCTGATTCTTTTCACTTATATTCAATAGATAGTGTGCTTTGATCAATTATTTGTTTTCTATTGTGTTTACAGGGTACTTCTCAAGTGTATTAAGTATGGGAAGGAGCGACAGGATCGATACAAGGGTGATGAGAGGAAAGTACAACTAAAAGTAGGTCTTCTTATCTTCTCATCTTATCTATTGCTTATAGGAAAAGTCTAAAACACTTTAAACTATTGTTCTATATACAACTACTTATCTAGGGATTTGGTATTTATCCATAGGTACCAAATTCTCCAAACACTATCCAATCAAAGTTTATCAAGCCATCCTTATGATCATAGCATGAATCATTTCTCTCACTAAATATGAATGCATACATCAGGGACAATATGCTCAGTCTTACATAAATTAATTATGTGAAATCAAATCAACTAAGTCATTTTATCAAGCATGAGATTCCAAATCAAAGCTAATATCAAAGTCATAAAATTTTCTACCAATATCACTGTGACAAACTCTTTGGACCAAGTGTTAAGTGGAGTTGTCTTCCAAATACAAAGTTACAACAACATTTTATTTACCAAGCACTATCCAATCAAACTTTATCAAGAAATACTTATGACCATAGCATGAAACATTTCCGTCACTAAATATGAATGCATACATCAGGGACAAGTCATATAAGTTCCCTCCATTCATTGTGAGATTACTACATACTGAATCACAACTATTCATACTTCAATCAATGTGTGAAAGTCAATGAAGCCAATACATAATCATTATTTAACACCAATATTAGTCTATGAAAGCCACTATGTCCACATAATACTATCACTAAGGCAAATCATTAGTTATCAAAAACCCTAATTTGTTATCACTGTGAATTCAAACAATCCATAAGCCAAAACATATCTATGAACTATCAAGCATCATGTCAACGTTCTAAAGCATCATCAATTCCAACCTAACATGCAAAATCTTGTCAAAGTCTTGCAATAGTTTATCAATTACTGTCATATAATACCTTCAATGATTAAATAAAAAATGACACACTGATATGAATATTTCAGTCCCCTACAAACACAAGCTTAGTCAAGAAATTCACATTCTCTATAGTAAGTCAAACATTCTTGCTTTCCTGCTCACAAAATTTCTATTGTCTACTCCATATTTGTAGGACTGTCATATTCCTAATGCACTCTTGATCTCATGCATAAGGCTTCAGATATTGTGACCTACAGGCACAACTACACCCATAGGATTTCTTCCATGTAGTTGGGAGGCTATAGCCACACACTTAAGCCTTCTTCCGTGCAGTTATGGCTAGACTAAGAGAAGCCTGCTCTTCTTAGAATATAACTAGCTACAGACCAACAACACCAGATATTTGTTTATTTATGTCAGAAAACTTCAACAATAAAGAATATTCTATACATTTAATGCAAATTATGATAGGTGGATGGATCTTATGGAGAGTTTCTCCCTCTAAATGTGAAGCAAATTTAGTCATCATCATTCAAAACATCAACATGTCTATCATAATACTTGTCGTGCATTAGTTGCTTCATCGCCACATATGAACATGACAACAAACTTTCGTTAAGTGTTAGAGTCATATGATTAGGTAAGTTGACAAGTATATCATCATACTTCAAGAATCATAATTGTTTAGTCAATTTAGTGTCCTAAATTTCTACATAAATTATCAATCTGGGTGTTGTAAACTAATGAAGTGTAGTGCACTATATGTGCTAAATAGCCCTTTCTTACCTCACTATTTTCAAGTTTATGTTTGTTTTATGGTTTTGTTTTTTTGATTCCTAAAGTTCTGCAATGTAGTTGAATTCTTATTCTACTGCTGATAAGAACCTATAAAAATGAGGTGAGAGTCTAAAAGTGCTTTTTAGGCCAAGTTTGGAAGTGATGTTTTCAAAACAAGAAGATGAAGAACAAATCTTATCTTCTTGCTATTGTAATGGTTTCCAAAATATAAGCTGAAAAGACTCTTAAAACTGTTGTCTACTTAATTACAAAACCAAAACTTACGTGAGAAAATAGAATTGCAACTATATATAAGAAACTGAGAATGAAATACTAGAAAGAAAGCTACTTCTGTTGTTTAATCTTCTTGCAAATTTAGAGCTTAGTGAACTACTGAATATGGAACTGCAACTATACTAAGAGGAAGAAACAAAAATGAAACTGCATCTATTCTATTTGTGAAAGAAAAACTAAATGAAGTATTATTATCACTCTGCTATATAATTTAGGGAGAATTGACTCCTTATGATAGCAACATTTGAGAGATTCCATTCTTCATCATTCTAAAAGAAATAAACATGAAAATGCAAGGAAAAACTCAGTCATTAGTAAGTCATTTCACCACTTAGTCTTAGGTTCAACCATCAATGAAGGGCTTTTGGAAATATCTATTTAAATCATGAGTTACTTAAATTGACAAGAAAATGGCATCAAGCTAACTAACTTTAAACTAATGAACAACAAGTAATCTCATTTATAAACACAACATTTCACCATTTAGTTTGAAGATCAATCGTCAACGAAAGGCTCTGGAAATATTTGCTTATATCATGAGTGACTACACTTAGAAGGAAAATATATTGAACAACAAGAAATCTCATTCATAAACTTGATATTTCACCATTTAGTTTGAGGATAAACCATCAATGAAAGGCTTTGGAAACATTCATTTATGTAATGAGTGACTATCCTAATAAGAAAAGGCATGAAACAACTTAAATTTAAAAACTAAAAACTAAGAAACAACAAAAGAAATAAGTCTAATGATGCTATTGTCAACACTTTAAAAACTATAGTTAAGAAGCTAGAGAATAAGGGAAACTAAAGAAGTACTTCTACACTAGAATGCAACTATCTGAGTTAGTGGAAACAAATGACAAAATATGCAATAAACACAGTGTTAGAAACAATTATGAACATTAAAAATAATAAAAAAAATAAAAAAAACACACACACACAATAAATGTACAATTGAACGAAGGAAGACAACAAATGAAAAATGTACAGAAATGAAAAGTAACCTTGACCACGAAAGGGCCCTCTGCAAGGTCTAGGACTAGCAACGCAGAATCACTTCACACGCTTTAGGTATCCATATAAGCAAAAAATATAAATATATTAAAAACAGAGTATTGAATGTCTCGTGCTACAAGTGGAAATTGCACTACTTCATCATCAAAAACGTTAACTAGTTCTGTGTTACAAATACTGATATTTATAGGAAAAATACACAACCATTTTAAGAGAAAAGTTTTCTACAACAGACACATGAACAGGTAGTGTATTCGGAAATTTATTCTTTGGTTGGCTTGAACAGTAAATCTCCGAATAGTGGTTGTTGGATACTGGTTATGCAGGTCGCAAATGACATCCTCAGCTTTAGGAACCTGCCTCGGATTCATTTACTAAGAAACGTGCAAAAACAGAGTTCTAGTTGTTATAGGTCTTCTCTGTTGACTCCCCTTTGATTGGGGTCTTTCTCATCGACTTCAATCAAATGGATAGGACACCATCCATGTACTGACATTTTCCCAACTACCCATGTGGCTCGTTTCATCTCTCGACACCTGTAATTTATAGAAGTATGGAGATGGCTGTGGAATGGTTGGTTCGCTATGGAATGTGGCTACATTCCATAGCTGGAAAAAAAAACCCTATCCAAATAACACACATAATAATATAATTTGAAAATCACTAAAATGTACTCCTGGAGGCATCATGCAATGGCTTTTGATGGTTTAGGATGCATTGTCATGGGAAAACAAAGGAAGAAGGATGAAGAAATTGTTGAAGAAAGAGGCAGTTTTGGAACTTAACAATAATCACTTGATTACTTCTTTATTATATTATCCAATAATCAACGCAGGGCATCCAGTTTTACCATATGTCATAATTACTAAGCTTATCAAAACCTAACCATGGTCAACAAGAAGATCCTAAATATCAATCTTATTGTTACACTTCTATCATCAAGGTTTTCATGCCTATCATAACTAGTATAAAGCTACGATATATAAGAATCTATGTATCTATCCTACTTTAGGAAATCCATCATGTCTAAAATTTAAAATTCTTTGCCAAGTATCAAGTATACCAATATATTAATGTTTCTAAGTAGCTTTACCATGACTTAATAGAATGTAAGATACTTGTCCAATACCAAGTGCACCATCTCATCATAAGTACCATGAATCAAACTTACGTTCATATGCATTATTAGTCCTTCATGAAGGTGATATTTCCATCATACCTTAGGGATTACCTTGCCATCCAATCTTTGTAGTTGAAACATAACATTGAAAATATACACCATACATACCTTGTGATATTTAGATACGTGTGCATCTTCTTATTTGACATTGGAAGTTGTAGCTCTTCTCTTCCTGTAGCTCAGATGATCTTTAAGGAGGATCCAATTATCACATCTCATCAAGAGGTTATAAGTATCCAAATACTCACATAAACATGCAAAAGTATAACTAATAATCAAATCAATAAATCTTAAACAAAATTAAAGATACAAAGAAGTAACATAACTCAAAACAATAATTATCTTCAATGAGAGGTGATCATCTCCCTCTTAAACCAGCCTTCAAGAGTCACGACTCTCCATTGTCCATATAACACTTGTTGCCTTCAATATATTTCGACCAACTTCATCAATAACCATGCCTAATTGAGACTATCACATCAAGGGCTACATCAAATTTGACATAAGTGTTAGAACTTTTTCACACTGATCATGCTAGAGTGTCTAGGTTGCATATCTCTTGAGGGTTAATGACCCTAACCTCATAATTACCATTAAAACCTAATAGTCAAATTTCCTAGGGTTTCCTTCAAACCCTAGTATTATTTTAGGTCTCCTCCTAATTCTATTGCTTCCATCAAAGGTGTCTTTGTGGGGGTGATCTTCAATGATTTTTCTTTAGCCCAACTTACATACCATGTTAAATTTACTTAGGGATTTATTGTTCTTGGCTTTGATAATTGCATTTCATTATTTCCATATTAAATTCACTCCACAACATCATATCATTAGTTAGATCTACATCATTATTCAACAACATATGAAATTATATAGAAAGAACAATATCATCATCAATGTAGCGGAACATAAAGGAACAATAGAAGAAACTCATTCACACATAGAGACACTAGGATTGGTCGGAGACCAGGTATAAACCCACTATGGGGTAAACCCTTTCAAATTGTTTTTCTTATTAGATTGCCATTGAATGATTTAGCAAAAGAGGGTACAATGATCCATATTTCCAACCATAATCCCATATAATAAAATCGACTAAACACCATCCATGAGATGAACAAAATAATGTTATTAATAAAAACCCTGATTTAGAATCCTGCAGTCAACTGTCACTATCTGCAATCAACTGCTAAACTCTATTGTCAACTATCACAGTTTTTAGTCAACTCCTAAATCCTATGGTCAACTGATGAAATATGTCATCAACTGATAAAAACAAACCTTATGTCGCTTTGAAGCCTTGAAATTCGTTGCAACAACATTAGGGATGACCACCCGGTCCAGACCTTAAAGCATCTCCTTTTCTGTTTAGAATGGTGGTTCCAACTAGTTTAACTAGGTCTAGTTACCATCTCTCAATCTCCAGTGGCCTAAAATATGACTTTCATTCACCAATGAAGAAGAGACATAAGATCATCCCTCTTGCTGATCAGGGAAGAAAGTGATCCTTAAGCTAATCTAGGGCTCAACGAAACCACAACTAAAGTTTGCTTCTTTGTAAGGATGACTTTTAGGAATGTAGAATTAATGTAAATGTAAAATTATTCTAAAATGCAAGCAAAAGGAACTAACCCCTAATCCTATCTCAATTAGTCAAATATAGATCTAATGCAACTGAAAGAAAGATATTTAAATGATTGGGTTTTAAATATGTCTGGATTATAATGAATATCAAGCTAATGAAGTAGTTCAATTAAATGACATTATGAATACCAGAACACATTCTATTTAGAGACCCCTTAACTGAAATAATCAACCAACAACATTTAGGAAATAGTTGACAAAATGGTATTGATTGTTAAATCAATAATTCAAATAATTAAACAACAATATGAGGATTCAATAGTTCACAACATATCATTATTTGCTAAATCATTATTGAAAGACATATTTCTGAAATAATTACTCAGAATTCAACCCATAAGAGCAGGATAAATAATAACTTATGATTGAGACAAATTACTCATATTAGCAATAGTGCACAAATATGAATAGAATGACACATTCTTGCCATCATAAAATGAAACTAGTATTTAAAACAATAGTATTAGAAATACTAATTTATTGAATCCATTTCTCTCGCTCTAGTCTCCAACAGTCCTCTACAATCTCTGAACTTCTGTTGTTACAACAAGAACTGTAGTAGTGCAAGCTCTGCCCATCATACATAATTCAGAATGAAAAGAAAAATCCTTAGTAATCCCCAGATCTGATATTTTTTCTCCTCTCACCTACAACTCTAAATCCCTATTACAATAGTGCTTTTAGAATTTGAGAATTGCAAAGGAGAGAATCCCCTAATACATTCTACAATCTGCTATTTATAATATTTACAAAAAGAATTCTCAACAAGAAAGTTTGATGAAGAATAAATATGCTCCATCACTTTTCATTGGCCCAAAATTTCATTCTTCTATTACTAGAGCATTCTCATTGATTGAGATCTTCTTTTCCTCATCTCTTCAACTATTTTCCTCCAAAAACAAATCAAAATTAAATTAAAATGCAACAATAAAATCAAAATACCAAATCTGGAATTAAAACATATTTAATCAATTTTAATTAAACAATCAATTTAAAAATAAATCAAAGATTTCTATTGATTCCTGTGTGGATTTAATTGGTCAAGAAGATCATTGACGAATGGATCTACCCCCAGGCTAAGATGTGGGCAAATGATAATGCAAAAAATTAAACTCAGAAATTAGTTTCATTAAAAATTTTGAGCTTGACCTTTTGCTCGATTTTAGATCCAATAAATGATCAAATCTGGTAATGAAATCACTTCAGAAATCTTCACCACAATTTTATCTTTTCAATGAGCCATCATGGGCCTAATTTGGCCAAGTAAAACTCCATTTATGAGCTTCCAAAGTTGGTACATTAAAATTGCCAGAATTCTGGAATTTCTGTTGCTTGGGCTAAAAATCAAAATTTTTAGATTAAAATCAAATTCTAAATTAGAATATAACCATTAATTAATTAATGCTAATTAATTTCATCTACATTATTAAACCTAATTAATTATTAATCATTGACAAAATATAATTAGTACAAAATTTGATTTAAAAGTTAAATAGAATATAATTGTATTAATATAATTATATAATATAATAATATATATAATATATATATATATAACTAAAGCATTGGAATCAACTATAAACCAAACCAAACTTATATGAATTGAACGTTAAGTTAAATGTATAAGTAACAATGGAGGCGAGGAGAGGTGAGAGCATGGAGTTATAAGGAGTGGAGGGTGAGAGTAATATAGTGGGAGCGTGGAGGGTGGTAGGAGTGAAGTGAGAGTGAGGTCATGGAGGGATAATGAGGATTTAATTTATGTTAAAAAACTTAACTCCTCGTATAAACCAAATGGCAAATCCATTTTTTTTAAATGTGCAGCTTATTAAGTTTGTGTTTTTGCGATATGCAATGTATCACAATCTCAATATCGCATCACAAATTTTATTTTGGAGTTTATTAATTTCATGATTTTGGAAGGGAGGATTTGATGAGAAGTGGGGTCCACGTGAATTAACCATCCTACAAATCAGACTATATTCATTTAGCAATTTTGGGTTTTGGGTTTGGAAATTTATTCTAAAATAACAAATTGGAGTAAATTACCAAGATTCCGGAACGTGTTTTCATTTATTGTACAACTTAGCTAGGTCATTTTGTAGGACCGTTATTGAAAAAATAAAAAATAAAATAGTAAAAATTCATTAAAAGTTAATATTTATAATGAACGACTATTTTAATTGCAAAAATTGAAATATCATACATTTATTTACATTTTTTAGTCCAGGCAAGAAAATGATAAAACTTAAGGAGTATTATTTACAAACCGATTGACCAGATGAGGCAAAACAAGTATTGATGGAAATTTTGTGAAAAATCAGATTCAATGAAACAATCAAAATAGAAATACGATTAAAATGAAAAATGACAAAATTGTAAGACAATTAACAAAAATGAAAATCATAAAAGATGCTTTAGCAAAAAAATAATGGAAAGGGTCTCCATTATTTAAATAATGCAGGGATATTGGGTTTTCCCTATAACAATGGAGACACACTGGAAAGAACTAGTTATCTATGGCTAAAGATAATGAACTTTAATTTACCCAAAGGTTAAAAAAAATGGATATCACGAAATCGTCTAATAGTAAAACATTTCCATAGGTCCCACATAAATAGATTAAGCAATATGAGTTTGTAAAGATAAGTACTCAGAATAGATTCGAGTAAACGTCATGAATCCAAATTTGGGAAAAACTTGTCCTAAAACTACCTCATATAATAATAGAAGAAGGTAGAGATAAGTGTTTTTTATAAAATATATATCCATTTTATGATTGTTTCTGACACCACTTCATTGCCAATGAGCTTTAACAGTACCACGATGAAGTTGGCTTTTATGCCATACAAACCTAGTCCCGCTGCCAGCGGGCGTCCATAGCCCCGACGGGTTTACTTGTATTTCCCATGCTTCCTCTTTTAATCACTCTTTTGATAAGTGCATTTGCAATATTTTAGTTGATGATGTATTTGAGTGAAAGAGGTGGGATGGTAAGAGAGATTTATGTTTAGTGGACATAATACTTCCATAATGTTTACTCCAAATTCATTTCCTAGAACTATTAATCATAGGCTTTTATGTTGAGGGGTGAGAGGGATTCATTGTAGTGAACTCAAATCCCTTGAAAAAATAAACTCCATCACTTATTAAGGATGTGTGTTCCTCCATGAAAAAGTTTTAAAACAAGAAGGTTTTATGGTTCCATAAAGATATGCCTTTAATGATAAATGAAATTCACTGAAGTGGATAGAGTTAAGAGATTTTCCATGTATGTTAATCGTTGTATGGTGATGAAAAATCCTTTCACATAAATCATGGAAGAGTCACCAAAATCAAAAGAAAACTAAAATCAAAAGGAAAATAATTCCTAAACTAAAATAGGAAAATAATTCCTAAACTAAAATAAGAAAAAAAATCAACAAACAAAAATAAAATGAAGAAAGCAAAAATTGAAATAGAAATCCAAAAAGACTACTTATAAAAATGTCTCAACAAAAGAGATAAAAGAAAATAAACATATGTACATTCATTCTAATGTTGAGTTTTTTTGTTTTTTTGTTTTTTTGTTTTTTTTTTATCTCGTAGAGTTATAAGAAATGAGGCTCTCAAAATGGAGAGGGTGAAAAAGAAGTGATGATGGATAATATGCTAGATGATAATTCTCTGTCTTCTGCAAAGTTTCTTGTTTCAAAACAAAATTTCAAAAAACATCTTAACCATTTTCTAATAAAAGTGATGCTTAAAGAAATAGACTAGAGGTTCAGAAACTCCCCAATTTAGCTAATTTGTTGAGGATCATTACTGCTTCTTTCAATAATCTCAATGCAAACTGAATAAAAGAGAATGAACTTCAACACTGATCTGGTAGAGGTGTGAAAGGTTCATGAATACCTGTAAAACAGAGTTCAAGATCAACAAAAACTAAAAAGAAAAGTAAAGTAATGAAAATAATTGAAAGAGGGTGCATGAGACTTACCATTGGAGAATTGCATTTAATCTTACCTAAGAGGTATCATTTTCTCCAACAAAAGATAATTTATTCCTTTAATTAAAATTAAAAGCATGAAGAAATTTTATTGACCCAAAATCATCATTTATTAAATTTAATTTAAAGCGAGAAGTAACCTAGAATCATGCAATGCTTTATGTCCAAGTAATCTAAAAATAAAAACAAATCCATCAAAAATAAGAATGAAGATATGCTTTTTAATGAATTTCAGTGATGACTGTTCTCTTAATATTACAAGTTTCATATCGACTCCATGATTTTGATAAATTATTCAAAATCAAGACCAAATCCAAGATAATGAAATACATATGTGTAGATGGAGAGGTCTTGAATTAAATATAGAGTGATATATCTAAAACTTAAATATAAGAGAATTTAACCATGTCACAAACATCTTATCAATTTCTTTATTATCCAAGAGTGCCTTAAAGTATTTTACGCAGGACAACACTTCATCGGATGTTTCACATCGTACATTCCTTTTCCATGCATAATTTCCAAGCTACCAGATTTAACTTTGTCGATATATGATTGAGTGTTATATAACAGTTAAAAGATAATGACAGAGAGGTATAAATCTGAGTTTATCACATCAGATGATCTTAAGACAAGGCGTCATTTGAGTTTTGCTATGCAATATAAGTGTTACGATGGCAAGGTTGTGATATGAGCATATGCAATGGGAAATTGCAATGGAATAATTGCAATATCGGAGAATAATCATATCTAAGATCGAAGCAGTTAGTAAAACGAAATGTCGATATTATTCTTGCAATATGCGGGAATGTGAAAGATAATGTGGCTCATTGGTGGGACTGACTTTGTATTTTATAAGAGATCGACGATCATAAGTTTTGAGTATGGGATGTAACATCGCTGGTACACCGATATGCGACAAAGAAAGGACCCAATCATTTAATGATATGGATTTAATCTCATATCAGATCTAGGATATTTGAAGTTATAAACATGTGCCTCAATCGAAATTGTGATTTATGATTGGTCGCGATATCTTTTAAAACTAGATTTAAATGTGGTATTGGGTCCGGGGTTGTATGGTCATTGCAATATTGGTGAATTCAACTATCGAAGATCGGTGATTCAAGATATTGGGGATATTCTTAATTGAAAACTTCTGACATGAGAAATGTGATATGAGACATGCCATATGTGAGGCCAACAACTTCTTAAAGCATTCAATTAAAAATAAAGTGACCAACTTAACTTTTCCCTTTAACAAAACTCTTTTTAATAATTTAATTAACTATCAAGAGTATTCAATAAAGAAAAATGTTATCAGAACTTTCTTATGAGGAGAGTTGCGATTTGTAATGATCTGATATGAACCTTCTAGTGATGTACTAAAATTTTATTGGAGTTTCAATGAATATAAGAAAAATTATAATAGTTCTCAAATTCAGATGAAACAATAAGTACTTCCCTAAATATGAAGCAGATTTAGAAAAGGTTTGGCTGCTTGCTTATCTTAAGTCTCCACAATTAAGTTGATGAAGACCTGTAAAAGAAACAAAACATAAATAAGAAATAACCTTTGAAAAGTAAAACTAACCATAGATGACGATGAACCTGTAAACGCATACCTAGGAGAATTTTGATTGTAACTTCACCTCATGGATCTTCAAGTTCTCCCAATTTTTCTCAAAATTCGCATATCTTCAACATCACCTACTTGTTTAATCTAAAAATGCTAAATAATGAATTTTCAAATTACATCCACCTCAAATTTATATCAGAAAACAAGAGTGGTGAAAACAAACTCTTTTTAGAAATAGTTGAGAATCTAAAATTGCCAAGCTGCAGCGAATTCTTGGAATTTCTTCGTGTATGATCATCGTGATGAATTTTTTGCAAAACAAGATAATCAAGTGCTTTCACAAATATGTATGATCTAAGAGATTTTAAAATATTCTAAGATGCTTTTCTAGAAAATGAAAAGGGATGCCAAGAAAAACTTAGATACATTACTTGCTTACTGAAAATAAAAAATAAATGAAATAAATGCAAAGAGAAAAGAAATCTAATTTAAATTAATCTATTTATATTTCTAACTTAATGAATAAAACAAGACTAGGTATAGTCATACTTCCAATGTAACCATGTAAGCATTTTAATTCCTGCATGTATGTACATGTCAAACATTAGTAATAAAAATACAAACAAAATTAAACTAAGAAAACTAAATCTGAAATTGGAATGTACATTTATTGTTAACAACTTATTTACAATTACCTTATCTTAAAACGCCCTTTCGAACTCAATTTCAATGAAATTACAGAAAACTTAATGAATTTTTATTAATGATTGGAAGGGATTCAAAAGAGAAGATGACAAGCCAAATTGTAGAAATGAGCTTTTAGATACAACAACCTACATAAATTTGTTTATGTTATGTGCAAGTGTTAAACTGTTAACAATTTTCTGTGAAGGAAAACATTCCAAATATTTTTCAAAGGGGTCTATGAAATATGGATGGAAATATGTTAGATACAATGGAAGATTATTAATTGAATTAGATTTTTGGTCATATTGTGAAAATAAACTCTCTTGTTGACACTGCCTTCGGGAAGAAAGAAGTAATTGATAAGAAATGACCATCAGTTGGAATTAGAATATTAATAGTTCTCGAAGCTTATGATTATGATGTGAAACTTCATTTTCCCATTCAGGCAATACATTAATTGAGTGATCAATACTAAGCTGTTCAATATTTCAGCACAAAGTATCTAAAACTTGAAAACTAAAAACAGAAAATAAATCCGAATTTAAACAAAATAAATGAAGGAACAATAACAAAATCAAATCATAGTTTACACTAGTGTTACAACACAATTGATGCTGATTAAAAAAAAAAATTCCTTTTCACAAGAATTGGTCAGAATAATGCAATTAGAATGATTGTTGATACGAACATGTGAATTAGAAAGAGAATCGTGACTATGAATAGGAATGAGAGCTTGATCGCCATATAAATCATGAATTGGTATGGTTTCCTAAATGCTGAAATCATGAGTATGATTAATTATTTGAAAATGAGACCTATTTGGAACAATTTCTTAATTAGAGTGTTATTCATTTTCACATTTGATTCGACTTTTATCATGAGGATTCAATTGTGAAGAAGGAAAATAAATATCCTCAATGTTAAAGTAACTATCATAAATGACCTCATGACATTCATTAGAATTCCCTTGTATCTCATCCAATGTATCAAAACAAGAAGGAATATAAAGCACATATTCATTAATGTTAGAAGAATGATCAATAATTAATTCTCTATGTTGATAAAAACTAATTGGCAATTCATTAAGATCTACCTCTCTGTTTTCTAAAATATCATTAATATTAAGAGGGGATAAATTGCTATCTGCAAAAATATCAGGATAAAGGGAGAATTGAGAATCAAGATCAATGGATTTAAAAGTGTCTCTATTTGAGAACTCTTGTGCATTATGTTCATTGTAAATTTCATATTTGAGATCATTCATTTCTATACTTGTGCTTTCTTGAAGAATGTTGCTTTGTTGTTTTGAATTTGGCATTTTCTCATCGTAAAAGAATTCAGAAATTTGTACAATAGGTTGCGTGTTATTGGAAACTTTGATTGATGCTTGTACTTGCTGATTTATGTTCTAATTTTATGAATTTAATCCATACTGATTTTTAGATTTCAAAACGGTATTTTATTCAAGATTGTTGTTAATATATTCTTACATTTGAATAGTAAAATTATCCAAGCTTTGTGATTGAGATTCATTGACATGTGAAGGTGCATCTTGATCATTATTAATATTGTAGGAAGTGTGTACTAAATGAAGAAATTGATTGTACATAATAGAGGCCACTTCATTATCATTTGTTTGCACCTCCATATTGGAATTCTCAATTATGTTAATGAAATTGGAAGGAGATTGAGTAAAGCTTGAAATAACTTCACATGGATTATGAATGGGAGGAACATAACAAATATATATTCAAACCAATCTAATAATTCATCTTATGAAGTTTTTTCTTTAATTTTAAATATCAAGCAATTTAAATGAAATCGAATGGTAAAATCAATCAAATATTCATTTTCAAACCTTCGTAAATCTTCAATTTCGTCACATATGTATTCGTAGTTATAAAGGTCAAATTTACAAAGGAATATTGTAACAAATTGATCCCATTTGTAAATTGTTGCAACTAGAAGAGTTCGACACCAGTTTCTGGCTTTTTCCGCGAATGTAAGAGTAAAGATCCTGCATAAAATGCCTTCATCAATTCTTTGAAAATCATAATTTGAAATTTTTTGAAGAAATTGAAAGGCATGATCAAAAGTAGAAGAATTTTTCTTACCATTAAACTTTACCTGAGACAAGAGTCTTACCATTTCAGGTGGAGTATTGGAAGACGTACGTCCGTGGATACAACTCCAAATTGGAAGTTTAAGAGGAGCCATTGCAAAAAAGAAAATGTTAGAATACAAAGACTCCAATCGACAACAAGTTTCAAGCCCTCCTTCTAGTGACAAAAATGTTGAAGCCTTGAAATTCGTTGCAACAACATTGAAGATGACCACCCGGTCCAGACCTTAAAGCAACTCCTTTTCCATTTGGAATGGTGGTTTGTACTAGTTTAACTAGGTCCAACTACTTTTTCTCAATCTCCAATGGCTTAAAATATGACTTTCATCCACCAATGAAGAAGAGACATCAAATCATACCTCTTGCAGATCAGGCAAGAAAGTGATCCTTAAGCTGATCTGGGCTCAGCCAAGCCACAACTAAAGTTTGCCTCCTTGCAAAAAAGACTTTTAGGAATGTAGAATTAATCTAAATGCAAAATTATTCTAAAATGCAAGAAAAAGGAACTAACCCCTAATCCTATCTCAATTAGGAAGATATAGATCTAACTCAACTAAGAGCAAGACATTTAAATGATTGGGATTTAAATATGTCTGCCTTATAATGAATATCAAACTAATGAAGTAGTTCAATTAACTGACATTATGAATACCAAAACGCATTCTATTTAGAGACCTTTTAACTAAAATAATCAATCGACAACATTTAGGAAATAGTTGAGAAAATGATATTGATTGTTAAATCAATGATTCAAATAATTAAACAACAATATGAGGATTCAATAGTTCACAACATATCATTATTTATTAAATCAGTATTAAGAAACATATTTTTGAATAAATAGTTACTCAGAACTCAGAATTCAACCCATAAGAGCATAAATAAATAATAACTTATGATTGAGACAAATTACTCATATCGATAATAGTGCACAAATATGAATAAAATGACACATTCCTGCCATCATAAAATGAAACTAGTATTTAAAACAATAGTATTAGAAATACCAATTTATTGAATCCATTTCTTTGGCTCTGGTTTCCAATAGTCCTCTACAATCTTTGAACTTCTGTTATTACAACAAGAGCTACGGTAGTGCAAGCTCTGCCTATCATACATAATTCAGAATGAAAAAGAAAAATCCTTAATAATCCCCATATTTGAGATTTTCTCTCCTCTCACCTATAACTCTAAATCCCTATTACAATTGTGCTTTTAGAATTCCGAAAGTGTAGAGGAGAGAAGCCCCTTATACATTTTACCAGCGATTATTAATGATATTTACAAAAAGAATTCTCAACAAGAAAGTTTGATGAAGAATAAATCCACTCCATCAATTTTCATTGGCTCAAAATTCCATTTTTTTATTGCTAGGGCATTCTCATTGATTGAGATCTTCTTTTCCTCGTATATTCAATTGTTTTCCTCACAAAAAAAAAAAAAAAAAAAAAAAAATTAAATGCAACAATCAAATCAAAATACCAGATTTGGAATTAAAATATATCTAATAAATGTTAATTAAACAATCAATTGATTTATGTGAGGATTTAATTGGTCAAGAATATCATTGATGAATGGATCTGCCCCTAGACGAAGATGTGGGCAAATGATAATGCAAAAATTTAAACTCGGAAATTAGTTTTATTAAAAATTTGGAGCTTGACCTGCTGCTCGATTTTAAATCCAATAAATTATCAAATATGATAATAAAATCACCTCATAAATGTTCTCCATGATTTTATCTTTTCAATGAGCCGTCATGGACCTCATTTGGCCAAGTAAAACTCCATTTATGAGCTGCCAAAGTTGGTATATTAAAATTGCTAGAATTCTGGAATTTCTATTGCTTGGGCTAAAAATCAAATTCTAAATTACAATATAACCATTAAATAATTAATGCTAATTAATTTCATCTACATTATTAATCCCAATTAATTATTAATTATTGACAAAAAAATAAATAATACAAAATTTGATTTAAAAATTAATTAGAATATAATTATATCATATAATATTTAATTAATTTAATTATATATAATATAATTATATATATATATATTATAACATAAAAATAAACCATTGTAATCAACGATAGACCAAACCAAACTTATGTGAATTGAATGTTAAGTTAAATGTATAAGTGATAATAGAGGTGAGGAGAGGTGAGAGCATGGAATTATAAGGAGTGGAGGGTGAGAGTTAATCGAGTGGGAGCGTGGAAGGTGGGAGGAGTGATATGAGGGTGAGGTCACAGAGGGATAATGAGGATTCACCTTGCATTAAAAAACTTAACCCCTTGTATAAACCAAATTGCAAATGCAAATCTTTTTAAAATGCGCAGCTTAATAAGTTTGTTTTTTTGCAACATGCGATATGCCATGTATTGATGAGAATTGTGGCCCACGTGAATTAACCATCCTACAAATTGGACTACAACCACTTATCAATTTTGGGTTTTGGGTTTTGGGTTTGGCGATTTATTTTAAAATAACAAATTGGAGTAAATTACCAAGATCCCGAAACATGTTTTCATTTATTGTAAAACTTAGCTCGATCATTCTGTAGGACTGCTAGTGAAAAAAATAAAAATAAAAATAGTAAAAAATCACTAAAAGTTAATATTTACAATGAATGACTATTTTAATTGAAAAATAAAAATATCATACACTTATTTACATTTTTTAGTCCAGGCAAGAAAACAATCAAACTTAAAAGGAGTGTTATTTACAAACCGATTGACCAAATGAGGCAACACAAGTATCGATGGAAATCATGTGAAAATTCGGATTCAATGAAACAATCAAAATAGAAATCTGATTAAAACAAAAAAAATGACAAAATTGTAAGACAATTAACAAAAATGAAAATCATAAAAACTCTAATCAGATATAGCCGTTAAGAGGCTGATATATATATATATATAATATATTATATATATATTATATTATATATATATAATATATATATATATATAATAATATATATATATTACGTAATAGCAATATAATAAACAAATAAATAATTATAATTAATAAAATTTATTTAAATACTATTAAACATTTCCCCTTTCCTTCCCCGATTCAAACATCGTTGTTTTCCTCTAGCTGTTAGGTTGACTTGTCTCCCTATTTAACCCTCTTCCTAGATCAGCTTCTTCATCATGTCTTGATGATGAACCACACTTGTTGGTTCGAAACACATCGACCAAAATATTCTATGTGGCTTCTTCCGTAAAAATTCTTTATACATCATAAAAGATGTTGTAGCAAAAATTAATGGAAAGGGTCCCCATTATTTAAATAATGGTAAGTTTGGGTTTTCCCTACAACAGGTCCCAACTGCACGGAGAGAGTGTTGTGTGTATGGTTGAAACCCTTCAACTGCACACATATGCCTACATGCCTGTGGTTACAACTGAAATTTCCTTGTTGCATGCCCGGGATTAGGAACCAAAATCCTAGAACACACATGAAAGATTTGGACCCTGCAATTTCGAACCTGTGCAAGCCAATCTCTACGAACCTGCCTTAGATCTGTGTGAGCCAAAATCAAGGAAGAAATTAGAAGAATTCTTCATGATGATGACTAAATGAGGTTGAGGTCACTAATATTTATAGGCTTCCAAGAGTGTCCAATTTTCTTGAGGACCAACCTAATCAAATGTGCATATGTGTGAAGTGCGAATATTAGGTGGAAAATTAATAACTTGATGGGAAAGCTAGAGTGATGGACATTGGATATGCTTGTTAATTGATTGGTAGCTTGGTATCTACCTAAAAAATGACGACGTACTTAGATTTAATGGTACCTAGAGGATCAATAATTAAATGGATCATAAATGGAAATGTGTAGCAGATGCAATGGTCATAGAACCACAAATCCCAACTTTAAAATATTAAAAAATAGTTTCGATCTCGTGGGCCGCATCATCTAATTATAATCAATGTTATTTTATCGTAACTTCAATATTCTATGAAACTATGGACTTTCGTAAACTTAAAAAAATATTGATGGGTTGTTAAAAATATTTCCCTTGTTTTGAGATATAAAAAATGAATCTAAGCTTGGCGATTGACTAGTGATTTTGATATTTTAATTTTTTTTTAAGGGTTCATTTTTTCAGCCCTTTTGGGACGACCCGTTAGAAGCCCGAGGAAGGGCTAGGATAGGGTCTATTTTGAATGGTGAGTGCTATGTAATTGAATTATTCTTTAGCTCGATATCCTCTCCCAACACTAAAGCTTACACTTGTTGCTCAAAGGCTTTCTTGTACTTAGTTCGATTATGCTCCAAGTAACTATGTTAAAATTTACTTTCTTTTTATGAATTTTATATCATGAAGTTCATGATATTTTTTGCATGGAAGCATCAATGATATTTAATTGATAGAATATCTAAAACATGTAAGGCAAAGGGCTATACGCTCAACATTATAGAGCCCATAGTTTTTGATATGGTTGTAAGTGAAATATTATATGGGGATACAAAAGACTTTGATGGAAGAAATACACATCCTGATTGGGGTGAAATCTATCATATCTATGCACATTCTCGGTTTGATGCACATGACGATGACTATGCTACAATGTGCAACATCGCAAAGCCTAAAATCCATCATATTGCCATTGGGATGCCTGTGATGCCTTATAATGACAAGGCTACGTGGGCCATGGTCCTGAAGCAAGAGGCCATCATCAATAGCCAAGGAACATTCATAACGTCCCAAAAGGTTGATACAAATTGAACATACAAGTTTTGAATGGTTTCTTTGCAGCCCATCCCAAATTCATCCAAATTGTAAAAGGATGGTCATTGGATGATGAATCTTTCAAAAACACACCAACAAGAAATATTTGATTTAACACTTGAGGGAACCTTTCTGGCACCTCATTATGATGATCAACTGACTCTATGGTGAGTTTAATTCCTCCTAATTCAAGATGGAATGGATACCATTAGCAGTTGAGATAATCTCCACAAGTTGTATATTTAATTGGTATAGATTTTGTCAAGAAATATAGTTAGAGCTATTTCAAAAGTGAAGGATGTCTCTAAGAATAAAAGTGCCTCATTTTATATGTCAGCTTATCTCGTAGATGCTTTATGTGTCATAAATGAGTTCCCGGGAATCAATTGGAAATGGACTCCAACAATCCCCTTGTACACAATTAATGTCAAGAATTGTGGATTGATCACTAACACAAGTTCTTTAATGAAATTTGTCACCAGTTTATCACCCAAGTCCATCAAATCCTCTTAATACTTCCAACACCTAGGATATATGAAGAGGAAAATAATGCTATTAGGGGAATCAATAATATGTCAAGGACCAAGAAGGAAAACAAATAGTGAAACTCAAGGAATCTCATCTTAATGAGCTAAATAAGTTGAATGAAAGTCATGCATAGGAAATGAATGAAAGGATTGAACAACCACAAAGGACTCAAATTAACCTCCATGTACTGAAATCCTAGGTGATTATAATCAATACTAAATTTTAAATAACACAAATTTCCTTTATAGAAAAATTGCAACAAGTTCAAGATTTCTTATTGTAGATGGAGTAAGTAACCCACTAGATCGATGTTGGATCATAAGCCCATAGGAAAGGAATCAAATCCCTTGAATAAATTATTGAATGGAAAAAAGAGCACGTGGACACTCTAGATTCATTTCTGCTACTAAGCAAGGAGTAAAAAATGAGCAATTGATCTTTGATTAATGTTTGGAAATCAAAACATGAAGAAATCAAAGAAATGTTGACTAAAACCATGGAATTAGGTAGTAGGATGTGCGATGTGGCTATGAAAATTATATATGAATGGGAATTCGAAGCTTTGGGAATCCTATCCAGCTTTGTCTCCATCATACCTATACTTCATGAAATATCTAAAGTCCAAGCCACAACAGTTCCTGATATTGAACAAATCCAAACAGTGAGTGAAGAATCAATTGAAAAGTTCATTGTCGTTCCCGCCATAGAGGATACACAACTCCACTGCTACAATATCCAAAAAATTAAATATATGCAGAGATTAGTAGACCAAACATTGAAGGGAAGGCGACAATTACAGACGATGGAAGACCCTGGGATTTCTAAAATCCTAGACATCCACATTGCCTGGAATATGCTCTGACAATAATATTTGTTAAAGAAGTCATAACATTTCCACTACACTTAATGTGTTACTAGCCAAAGGCCCTTTTGTAACTATTTTTTAAAAGCATAAATAGAAAATCACTCATGAAGTGAAGAGAAGAAGGGAGAGGGGATAAAATTGTAAGACTGAAAGCCTCTATTGAAGGCCCCTTTTTGCAATATTTTATAATGAAGGCCTTGTTCTACTAATTAACATAATTCACTTGTCCAAGGGATATGTATATCATTCCTGCATGGTAAATTATTTATATTGCAATACTTGAGTATTGTATATTGGCATAAATTTATGAGAATGTTGGGGCTCATATAAAATTTATTATTTAGTATTGTTACCTTTGGTTTTACCATGGTTGTAGATTAGATAGATATTTTGACAAGTCTATAATAATTTTCTACTTTGGTTATATTTAATCACATAATTTAATCAATGGTTTTTTTTTGTATAATAACAAATCTCCTGAATCCTCAATAAATATTCATTAGAATTAAATCAAATAAATAAATAAATAAACATTGATAATAGTAGATAGAATACACAGGCCGTAAAACGATTCATCACCCTCAAAGTGGCAATTATGCCTACATGTTAGTCAAATGTTACTATCCCAAAAAAAAGCAAGTATAATTTGGGCTTATGATTGGGTTTCATCCCTTCGTTGAAGACATCCTAACCATAATAAGATTTTACTCATCAACAAAATCCTATAAAGACCTATTAAAGCATAAAGAAATGTAAGAATTGACCTCGAACAATTAGATTTTATATATATAGACACGGAAAAGTGAAACTACGAGTTTGGAAACCTATAATGACTTATTAAAAGCATAAAACAATGTAACAATTCACTTCCAACAATTAGATCTTAAGATTTACTTTCTACATGGGTTGGGCATGACCCATAATGTATTTAGTACATTTTGAGTTAACATAAGTTTGTTGAATTGGTGAATGTAAATGATATTATCATTATTATTATTTTAATAAGATATTTATTTAGCTATAAAAAAAATTTAAGAATTTTTTTATGATTTAAAATCTTTTGACATTAAAAAATTTTCTATCAAAAATTGGTGAAGGGTACGTGTTTTATGTAATAAAATAATGAAGAAAAAATAATGAAATTATCAACACCTAGCCACAAGTTATATGCTTTGGTCACCTTGCTTATGCTTTTAGTTGAAGGTGATAGAGTCATAAATCCTAATTCAATGTTAAGTGTATGAATTGACAAATTATAGTTTAATTATGACTTTTTAATACATTTGTTCCTTTGTTTCCATTCATTGGAGCTAATGTCATTCATTATATTAGATTATGAATATTTTGTGAACTTGATATTGGATGGTTTAAAAGTAGCAGGTGTTACCAGGAATAGTGTCCACTTGGATGTTTCTATTCCCACTAAGACTGGTAGCTATCTTAGAAACAAACAAGTAAAGTCTATTTTCGCTTTCCTTTATGAAAATAGATAAGAGGAGAACCAAGGAGATCAACCTTAGTCTTGCGTTTGATTTCCTCTCCTTCTTGATACAACTTTGCCGCTTCTTCTTCGTCTGCCCAGCTTCAAAGAGCACCTTTGGAATCACAGCAACATACTACTATCGAAGAACAAAGATCTATATTCATAAATAACACAGGACCAGATGTGTGTTAACCATACAAATGCATATATAAGTAAACATACAATAATATGGAGGAAAACTTGAATAGCTTTATTAAGATGAAAAGTAGCAAGAGGATTACAACCATATGTTCTGACCCAGCATCATCCTCTAGCTAGAAAGCCCTTCTTCACCTCAAGTAAAGCTTAGATCACCCAACACTATGAAT
>APFE031474220.1:261158-354317 GCA_000404065.3 Pinus taeda
TAGCATAAATACAAGCATACTACCAAAAACAACATTTCATGCGACAAGAAATCTAGTGCATGCTCTATTTCCTTATAACACAAAAAAAAGAACATTACCAAGGTGAAGTAAATCTAACATGTGTTAGATTTCCTTCTATAATAAGAAACCAAATTGAAAAGCAACAATAGTGCATAGCAAAAGAAATCTAGCACAACTTCTAGCCCAAAAGCAAGCACAACATTTCCAATAAAATTGCCAAGGTGAAGGAAATCTAACACTTGCTAGATTTCCTTTTATCATAAAAGGCCAAATTGACAACAACACTATTGCAAAGCAAAAGAAATCTAGCATAGTTTGTAGCCCAAACACAAGCACGTTTCCAATAAAAATATTGCAAGGTGAAAGAAATTTAACGCATGTTAGCTTTACATGTGGCACAAATACAAGAATACTACCAACAACAACATTTCACACCAAAATAAATCTATTGAGTGTTATGTTTATTTTTAACACAAATAAAAAAAGTGTAATGGTGATTCTCTGTGGTGAAGACCCATATGAAAAGTGGCATAATGCTAACAAGCCCAATGCAGCTACTGCTAGGATACCCACTCACCTTTCCCTTCATCGTACAAAAAATTCCCAGGTGTGAAATCATTTTTTTGCCAAGTGTTTGCTTGTAAAAGGGGAAAGTAATGAATACTTTTTCTGGCTAGAATAAATTTCTTTGGGGAAAACATGAAGCCTTGTCTCCTTACCAAGAAAGTAAGGCTAACTCGACCTCACTGATATCCATGCCTGATGAACTATATTAGTGGTAAAATTTGTTGTTTGCACTATGATTGGTAATGTACCTTGAAAGACACACGTGATATCATCTTCATAATGTTAACAGTTACACATCCATGACATCTTTTGTTCCTCTAACTTCTATGACATAATCAATGTAGTTGAATCCTTCGAGATTTCTGGATCCAATGTTATTAGAAGAATGTTGTAGGCAAAAAAGTTAGTGTACAAGTAGTTACTCACCTTTATCAAAAGCTGACCAACTAGTTTTCCTATTCTAGATTACTCTCAAGATCTCCTTACATGCCACAAACAAAAGAAGGTATTGTAAACACAACCTCTCTCTATTTCTAAAGGAAAACAATCTCTATCTATATTTTTGTTATTTTTGGAATAGTTTCCTTGAGAACATTTCCACAAAAATCATAATACATTAGGAGTTTATATACTCTCAAAATATTCCAAGATCACGTAATCATAATTGACCCTAAGCAACTATATAGTTATGAGGAAACCTAACCCATATTCATGTAATCGGCTTTCCTTTATATTATTACATAATAAACAACTATACAAACAAATAAGTATTCTATTAACAAGAATATATATAGCCATATCAACGTCTTGCAAGGAAAGCAATATTATACCAGGAAGATCCACCTGAAGAGATCAATTCTTGTTGGCTCAACCAACAATGGTCACTCCAATCTACAGGTACCAAGCAATAATCCCACACAACAGTGTCTAGGTTTTGCTAGAATCTTATTAAAAAATGTTTCATTTCTCCCCGTGTAGGTTGACCATATCAATGTAAGGCTTCATTGTTCAAAATTTTAGGGCCTCCTTAGTAAAACCATGCATGTCATATTTAGTGACGATGGCATACTTTGAGGTAGATTCAGTAATAAATTTTGTGCATCAATAGAGTTTTGGCATTTTCTAGCTAGGTTAACGCACCAACACCACAAATGTTATGAATTACCTAGTCAAGTCTCAAGGGGGAGCCACTTTTGTCTCATCATTGTATCAATCCATGAAATGGTGGAGAGCCTAACAACCTTCTCTTTTAATCACTCAAGCTAGACCAAATTGACGAGTTGTATTCCTACCTAAACAAATATTTGTTATGTTTTTGCTTCCTCATAAAACGATATCAGTCGAGGGGTTATCCTGATGCAAAATGTACCTCTTGGAAGACTATGTTAACACCTTATTTAAGGAGATTAACCTAGTCGATTTTTTTCTGCGTTTATTTTCCAAACTCAATAGCTCCTCCATAAGATTACTCTCATATTGAATCGAGAACCATTTAACTATGATTAATTGGTAGCTCATGCAATTTGCAAGGAAGGGTCATAGTTTCAGGTTTGGACCATTTAGCCAGGTTTATAGCTTAAATGGCAGTTTTATTATTTGAGTTAAACTATCTTTGACATATATGATATAACTGACCAAGTCCATTTTTATGTAACTACAACAATCCATGAAATGTGCATGCAAGGTCTAAAATCAATGCTTAACTTTGCTTCCATAGTAATGTTCCACATTTGAATGGACTTCCCAAAAGATTGCATTGTGTTTATATAATGCTTGATACATCTCTAGGAAAAACTAAAGGATAGATGCCAAATGTTCTTTTGAGATGTTGTGTATGAATGCATAGATAAGATTGGTGTATTTCATATATTCTCATGCATCTCTAGTAAAAACTAAAGGCTAGTTGCCAAAGGTGTTTGTTAGATGTTGCTTATGAATGCATATATAATATTGGTGTATTTCATATATTCGCATTACAATACTCAATGCTACATCTAACTCTTAAATGGTCCATGGATTGAATTTTAACTTGTTGAGGTATCTATTACAATGGGCCACTATCTTGATCACTAAGAAATTAGATGAACTTGCAACTAATTTTATCTCTCTAGAGATAGCACTGGTGTATTCTAGTTGTGTAAGTGTCATTTAATGAGGTTGCAACTTTTCACATATTACAAAAATATGTTAATACATGGAAAGATATTCTATGTGCCTGGTGGTAGAAGGAATAAAAATCCATTAGCATCAGAATACACAATGTACATTAGACAATGAAGTTGATTGGTTTTTCTATCTTACTGATGCAGAGACGCAGTTGTTGTCATAGAAGTTCAACAACTAAATTTAGACTCATGATTATAAAAATACTTTCATCATGATATCTATAAGTTAGTGCCTAATCATTCTTTCCCTCGTTAAGTGAGGAAGAAAGAGAGAACAAGTCCTGAAGTACCCTAAGAAATGTAGCACTATAAATTTGACTTGAAAGAAGCATGGCTTCTACCTTAGAAAAAACACTGGAGTTCACTCACTACAACCTTGATCAACCTTTTTTTATATAATTTGGCAATTTGGTAATGAAAATATGTAACCATGGAGGTGCCAGTTTCAATAACTTAATCAATACATCTACATCATTAGAATATACAAGGTCTGACAAACCTTCACATGCCAACAAGGATTATAACAATCTAAACTCTATTCAAGGAACACTGAGTAGCATTGTTCATAAAATGTCATTTCTCACCTCAAGACAAGCACAAAACCGAATCATCATTGTGGTGTACGCTTGTGCTAAGGAATCCACAAATTCACATAAAAATGCACCCCAAATAGATGTGCTAATACATTGCGTACATCCAATGAAGGTGGGTTGGCCCTCAGAGTTTTTTTGGGATTGCATGAAGAGAAGGTTAGTACTTTGACTCTGAATTTAGGATCATTCATCATATTTGGAAAGGAGAAATATTAAAGAGCTATAGGAATGAGTTTGGCTATTGGGTTTTGATGTTTAAAACGATCAGGCAATATGTGTTCTCCAAAGCATAAGTAGAAGAAGGCCTGTCTAGAGACAAATTTTAATAAATTCACAGGGTATTATTTCTATCTATTAGGAATCACATCCCCAGGTGCTTCAGAATAAATAATAGCACAGTCAGTTGGATAAGCACGTCTAATTTACTGAACCTCACCCAAAATCTCACTCAAATCTCACACAAGGTACAGTAGACAATGAAGATGACCAATTTTATATCTTACTGATGCAAAGACCCAATTGTTGCCAAAGAAGTTCAACATCTAAATTTAGAATCATGATTATAATAACACTTTCATCCTGATATCTATAAGTTGGTACTTAAACATCCTTGGCTCGTAAAGTGAAGAATAAATAGAGCACAAGTATTGAAGTACCTTGAGAAATGTAGCAGTAGAAATTTCACTTATGCCTCATCAAAAACACTAGAGTTCACTCGCTGCAACCTTGATCAACCTTTTTTTATAGCATTTGGAAATTTGGTAATGAAAATATGTCAACATGGATGTGTCAGTTTCACTAACTTAATCAATACATCTACATCATGAAAATATACAAGGTTTGACAAACCTTCACATATCAACAAGGATTATAACAATCTAAATTGTGTTCAAGGAACACATAGAAAAATTGTTCATAAATGTCATTTCTCATCTCAGCACAAGCACAAAACTGAATCATCACTGTGGTGTACACGTGTACTGAAGAAGCCACAAATTCACATAAATATGCACCCTAAGTAGATGTGCTAATACCTTTCATTCATCCAATGAAAGTGAGTTTGCCCTCAGAGTTATTTTTAGATTGCATGAAGAGAAGGCAGGTACATTTCCTTTGAATTTAGGATCATTCAACCTATTTGGAAAGGATAAATATTGAAGAGGTATACGAATGAGTTTGGCTATTGGGTTTTTATCTTTATAATGATAAGGTGATATGTGTTCTCCAAAACATAATTAGAGGAAGTCCTGTCTAGGAGACTGATTTTATAAATTCACAAGGTATTATTTCTATCCATTAGGAATCACATCCTCGGGTGCTTGAGAATAAATAATAGCATATTCAGCTAGATAAGTTGGTCTATTTTATAGAACCTCACCCAAAATCTCACTCAAATCTCACACAAGGTAGATTAGGCAATGAAGACGGCCAATTTTTCTATCTAATTGATGCAGAGACCTAACTGTTACCATAGAAGTTCAACAACTAAATTTAGACTCGTGATTATAATAACACTTACATCATGATATCTATAATATGATACCTAATCATCCTTTTCCTCATTAAGTGAGGAAGAAAGAGTGCATAAGTCTTGAAGTACCTTGAGAAATGTAGCACTAGAAATTTGACTTGAAAGAAGCATGGCTTCTGCCTCAGCAAAAACACTAGAGTTGACTCATTGCAACATTTCTCAACCTTTTTTTATGGAATTTGGCAATTTGGTAATAAAAGTACATCAACAGGGAGGTTTCAGTTTCACTAACTTAATCAATACATCTACATCATGAGAACATACGGGGTCTGACAAACCTTCACATGCCAAAAAGGATTATAACAATCTAAACTTTGTTCAAGGAACACTGAGCAACATTGTTCATAAAATTCCATTTCTCACATCATCACAAGCACACAACCAAATCATTGTGGTGTACACTTGTGCTAAAGAAGCCACAAATTCACATAAATATGCACCCTAAATAGATGTGCTAATACCTTCCGTTCATCCAATGATGGTGGGTTGGCCCTCAGAGTTGTTTTGATATTGCATAAAGAGAAGGTTGGTACTTTTCCTGTCAATTTAGGATCATTCAACCTATTTGGAAAGGAGAAATATTGAAGAGGTATAGGAATGAGTTTGGCTATTGGGTTTTGATGTTTAGAACAATCAAATGATATGTGTTTTCCAAATCATAATTAGAAGAAGGCATGTATGGGAAACTGATTCTAATAAATTCACAAGGGATTATTTACATCTATCAGGAATCATCCTGAGATGCTTGAGAATAAATAATAGTATAGTCAGGTTGATAGCAAGTATAATTTACATAACCTCACCCAAAATCTCACTCAAATGTACTAGTATCATTTCCACAATTTAAATAATGAATGGAGGAGTCTTAATACTCCTAATCACTTAACATAAAAGTTACTAAGATGGTCAGATGATAATACCCCATGACTCTAATGCCATGTGTGTCCTATTGATAAAATCTATATACCCTATCAAGGTCTTGCAATGTAAGGGTGTCAATTGAGAAGAGTCTATATACTTCACAAAAAATATTCCATGTTCTCATAGTTGTAGCTGAGCCTCAAAAATTGTACATTTGTGAGGCATTTAAGAGGACTCTATATCCCCCTCTCCAAGCCTTGCAAGGAAAGGACATACATTGAGAATAGTTTATATACTCGCAAAATCTTCCAAGATAATGTAATCACAATTGAGACTCTGCGACTATACAGTTACGGGGCAGACTAACCCATATTCCTATACTCTATTTTCCTACATGACAAAGTGATAGATAGAGGAAATGAATATTTTTTGAATATATCCACCAATAATACAACCCATATGCAATTCTAGGCAGGTAAAAACCATGTTTCTACCCCAAAAGATTAACCATATGAAAAGTATGATGAAGATCATGCTTTCCTTGCTGATAATTTAAATCCTAAAAACACTTTTGAGGTCACAGAAATATAGTTCAATAAACTAATCCTATTTTCACACACACTGAAAGTAAGGGATTTGTATACTTTCATGGTAATACACTTGGCACCTCAACATTTCATTGTGAGTTTGAGTAGGAGTAATGTAATCCCCATGTTGCACTTTGATGTTAATCATGATCGTGTAAGAAATAAATGGTAGTAATCATGGTTTCCTAGAGTTGGAGGTCAATAAACTTTTTCAAAGCCAGCAAAGCAATAATGTGACCATTATGATTATATGAGTGAAGAAACAATTAATTTTCTAGTTCAATCGTAAAGGATCATATATCATAGAAACTGACAGTCCCGCTATTTGGTATGCCTACGATCTGAATTTATTCCTCAAGCCAGATGGGATAGGGAAGTCCCCTCCTTTTACCGTAAATACTCATCTGGAAGACAAAGTTATTGACATATGTGATGGATATTCCTTGGTAGACAAACAAAGGGTATGTTATAAATAGACAATTAATGAAACTTTCAATCATGCAGATCCATTTCCACCTATATATAGCTCTATTCTTAACAATAAAAAAGTTGGACCACCCCAGAATATTGATTAAACCTATAATAAAACCCTCAATGACATATACAACTACAATGCTGAGAATGAAAACGATGTCACGAAAATGATTGATGAAGAATAAAGGCTTGACCAAATAAAAAACTTATCTCCAGACCACATCAAATGCAAATATGTTCTCTTCTCCATGAACATGTGGACAATCATTCATACACTAGTTTTTTAGAAGGAAATGTCTAAAAAATCATAAACAAGATCTGGTTGCTCTAACCACTCACCTTAAGGGGTTTAGGGTTTGATGGTGATACAAGCATCATTATGAAGTGTCGTGTTGTGTCTGTGTATCAATTTCTAGGCATCATATTTCATAAACATACTCTAAGATGTTACTTAAAGTGGACCACTATAAAACAATCAGGTTCCATCTTTCTAATTCCCTTCACTATGTATTCAATTTTTGAATGAGAAACTTGTGGGTATTATTGGTCTTCTGCATCAACAAAAATCACATTGGATATTCTATCGAGTTTGAAGAAATTCACTGGAATCATTCTCATTGCAGATGATAGACTAAAGCTCTATGGACCAAACTTCCATCTACTACTTATTTTGCCTACCTCAAGGATCTATAATTGCAATGTCTCTCTGCCATGCATTTTGGGTATTCTCTACTTTACAATGGTGATTTCGACACTATGATTTTTCATCCCTGTGTTTGACATTGTTTGATGTACGGATTCTCCATAACCATCGTCTGGTTTCTTCTTAATATTTTTGTCACTGTATATGTTGGTTTAGCTTTCTATTCAGGACAGTGGCATCATTGTACTCCTGAACTAAAGTATTGATATTTGTACTTCAATAAATTGGCGTCTCAGTGAATAAATTATCACGATGGTATGGCATCTCAGAGACCTTGTTGAAGGTGTCATCACTGTTAGGTTTAGTCTCTTATTAGTTAGCATTTCATATAGTCTCACCACACTTATAATTATGTATAGATAAGTTTTGATACTTGTCAAATATATATAGTTAAAATCCTGAACTAGTGATGATAGCTATGTTACAACTCATTTGACCGAGACAGTGTTATGCAGTAGTCTTTTTCACAAATGAAGTTGTGAACAACCCTGATTCACATCTAAGAAGCTTGATTCATGGCATATTGTACTTCGTATCTTTTTGATGAACTTTTGATGACAACTAATTGAAGAAGAGAAGGATCAGGTGCAAGAAGGACCATTTGAAGCCAAGCTCTACTCTTTGTGGATCCTTCTCTCAATACAATTTTGCTTAGCATATATATCTTTAGTAGCCTGACCAATATTGGCATTAACAGTCAGCACCAAAATAATAATTCGTTGTTATCTCTTAAATCAAGTATGGCCTTAAGGAACTTTAAAATATTTGGCAAGCAGACAAACTTTGAAAGGGATTATAGCTTATTTTATTCTTTTAATGGTTGAGCTCTTTGCAAGTGGTTCTCCATATGTCATAAATTCTGGACTTTGAAGTAGTCAAGAGTTATACTCCATCTGTAACATTTCAACCCTCTAAGACAATTCAAAATTCTTGGTAATGCATCAAGATTAAAATAGAAGGCTCGACCCTCCACCCACTATGATTTAACTATGTTTTCAACACTACAATGGTTAAGCTATGTTTCGATCTCATTTGATTCAACTTTAGTTTCAAGCTCCTATTCACTAAATCATAGACATTCTTAATTTCTATTAAATCTTGGCCCTCGAGATCATCAACATCATTAGCATATTATCTGAGAAGTAGAGTTATTTGGCCTACTTTGAGCTAAAATAAATCTCATATGGATCGTTATAGCTCCCATAATCAACATGAAAAATTTAAGGGTTCTTGCAATCATCTAAATACAATGATTTTGTTTAAAGCACATTCTGTCAGTAATCCAAAGACCTTCAAGACAATGATTTTGTCAACAAATAAGACAGTGACAATTTTTGTAAAAAAGGAAGTGGCCTTCTACAATTTTGATCTATGATTGAACTTGGTTGTGATCCTACATTGATTTTCCTTACATTAATATTGTAGCATAAAGAATGATTGACATGACATCCTGGTGAAGACTGAAAATCATTAATTACTATGAGCTTGCTGCTACAAGTGGAAACAAGAAACAACAAAGGAACAACAATTCTAGGCCAAAATCCAACCTCTCAAGGATCTATCAGTAAAGGAAATTGCAACGCCTTTGATAAGAAGTACACCTCACCTAAAGCCTTCAATCCTGAAGATCATCTAGAAGAGTGCATAGCACTCTAACCAATTCTCTATCAATCCTTGTGAAAAATAGAAGCAGGTATACAAGCCCAATAAGCAAAAGAGCATGATATCTTGATTGCATCAAATCAGGATTTTGTGAAAAATGGTTCTACATATATGAATGCCTGATGAGAAATCCTTCTTCCCTTCATGAATTTGGTAATTTGACGTAATGAAGGATGAGACAACTACGACTATGATGACTCAGACATTTTCTGAAGTTCTTGCCTCATTCGACTTAAAGAAAGGCTTAATAGGGAGCCATAAAATCTTTGATGTCTCTTCTCGTCTAATGATTCCTGATGAAAGGAATGTCTTCATAACTGAAATTGATATAAGCTACATGATTATGATTGGATAGTTCTAGAACATGGAACATAGGATTAAAAGTAGGTTGCATATAGCTCAATGCTTATGTTTTAAGTAAGCTTACCTTTCAAATATTCAAAGGGAGGTGTGATGTTATAATATGATTTCTGATGACTCTTGTTACTTAAGAAGCATTATGATTGGCTGACTTTGGTGCATACATGAATAACAGGGTGCTGATAGCTTGATGGATATGGTTTGAACATCCTTGTTCTTGATGATTCAGCCTCATCTATATGACATCCTTGTTCTCGTTGAAGAAGACCCAAAGCCTCATGATAATAAAGATTTCTAGATGTCCTAATCCTAAGGCTCGTGTCTATAAAGAACATACCCTAACACCATTTAAGTAATAAATTCCTAAAGGTTGCCACGGATAAATTCATTGATAAAAATATAAGCTCATTAGAGCTAGGGAAAAGCTCTCTCCTTTGATAAAAAAATGTTTTATTCAATGATATGAAGAACTAGGGTTTTGCTCAATGAGAGACAATGTAATTTTTTTCAAAACATTCTATTTTACAAGACAATAATTCTAGAAATTATGGGTATCGTGCTCATGTGGTCCTTGGCCAAACACGCTTGTAGTAGCCTACAAAATAATTATGCTGCTCAGTTTGGATTTTATGCCCCTGAACAAAATTCTCATTATGTCCCTGTAGGGATTTGATAAGTGACTCACAACTCACATTAAAACTACATTTTGGACTCCAATCAAAAAACCATTGATCATATTATAGTTATAAAATTGAATGACAACTAGGAGTACCTCTTTCATTTGATTCCACTAGCAATTTCACTAGATGTTGCAAAGGAAACATCGCAAGGCATAAATTGAAGAAGAATTTTGACATGTAAATTGTCATTGAAGATAAAATTTATAAACAAGATTCCATGCAAAGGTAGAGGATGAAGGTAAACGATTTATATTATGTGAAATTACAGAATGTGTAATGTTTCTAACATACATTTCCTCTTGAAAAAAATAAAAATAAAATCTTGAACACTATAATGGTTATCTGTCCATGTTTAAATTTGCATAACAACTTGTTGAAGACAATAGAGAGTCGAAGAAGCAATAAGAAACCTGCAAAAGCAAGATTTCATTCAAAATATATAGAAGAATTATTATTATTTTAAATATGGAAATTAATTGTTAAAATTGACTATAATGAGTTTGCATGTGAATTGTAATATAATGAAATTGGAGTGAATGAAATTGAACTTACCCTTGTCATGGAATTTCAATAGATCTACTCGAAAATGCAAGAGGAATGATGGCATATCAAACACCATTGGATATTTATGCGTAATGGAAGATGCATATTTCTTAATTGCCAATCCGCTCATATTTTACGCATTTTTTTGCCTTCATGAATGTGGATTATACATTTCAAAGTAGATTTTAAGGCTAGAAATAATTTTATAGTTGGTCGAAGGCGGTATAGTGGTATATTTAGATTTGGAACTCGTAGAAATCGTGTCTCTATATTATGTAATGTAATTATTGATTCCTCTATTTATTTTAAGTAACTATATAGTTGTGATATATGTGAGTCCATACATCCTATTTCATAACATAGATAATGTTAAAGGAAAGTAGTTAAAAAATATAATAACAACTTAATATTTGTGGCTATATATTAATAATGAGTAAATTTGAATATTGTTAATAGATAGAAAAGATATGTGATAAAGATAGATTGAACTTAATAATTGTGGGAAACCTTTTGGAGATGTTAACATATGGATTGGAGCAGGTCGTCTGGAGGAGAAATTGAATAAAGAATTTATTTTGCATGTTTTCTGAGCAATATTTTTGTTTTATTTCATTTTTATGCAATGATTGAAATTTAATGCGAGGAAAATTTGGAGATATTGTAGAAAATGCAAGTTCAAAGAAGGAATGCCAAGGAAGACTAGGTTTCAAAGAATAAGGAAGGGAAGATGCTTCATTTGTAATAGGTTTGTCCACTATGAAAGGGAGTGTCATAATATAAGGGATACACTTCAGGATGATGACAACAACTACCTCAACAATTTCATGGGAAACAACAATCAAAGGAATGACAGGTTCAATAAAAAAGGAAAAAGGAATGCTCCTTGTTAAAATTGGAAACTAGGGACAAAATCCATGTGCGTCATCTTATTAATGGAAACTGATATTTTTCTTGGATCCCTCTCATCGAGAGGTGTAGGATTGATCTAAAGATCGTCATTTTTCGATAAGTATTCATCAAGATATGAATTTATTAGTGTTATGGGACAATTCGTCAAGGTTGGGCAACAACCAAATAAACCCCACTTGTGCTCAACGTTTTCGTGTAAATAGAGGTGGCCTTCAAGTAATTTCAACACACACTTGGGATCTCTTGATCTCTACTTGTCTTTGTACTTTAGTAGGAGGAGAGGTCCTAAGGGATAACAATGCCCTAATCTAGAGGGAGTGCCCTAGGATCTAGACTACCCTAATGAAGAAGCCCTAGATGCAGGAGGAAAGGGCGATCTAGCATGGTGAAGGAAGCCTTAATTATATCCTATGTAGAAGCCCTAAATGCTACCCTATGAAGAAGCAGTAATACGCAACCATGGAAATGAAGGCAGAAACCCTAGCCACAGGTATAAGGAGAAGAGATAAACTAAACCTACTTGCTACCCTGCCTAATGGAGATGGAAAGTAAACACTATCCTAGAAAAAGTGCTCTACACATGGAATTCCCTTGATATCATGAAAGGAAAATCCCATTTCCTATACACAGTCAGGAAAGGAATACCATTATTGTCATGGAAGGAATTCTCTCACACATAAACGATGTTCTAAATAAGGATGCTCTATCTCCTGTTTGGATTGAATCATAGTCATGAATGATAGACCCAAGTCTTATGATGAATTTTGTAACATTATAGACAACATAGTATACGAAAGCAAGATGTATGGTGCAGCAGTATGACAGTAATGCTACATGGTGCTGCAATGATACAATAATGGGACAACAAAAGAAAATTGGTGTAGTATGGTGCAGCATATGGTATAACAATGGTCAATGGCATATAGTGCATAATGGGATAGAAATGGTACAATGGTACAACATGGGACAACTAGTATTTAGTGTAGCAAATTCATGGTGTTGTTATGGTATGGTAAAGCACAATTGGATAGCCATGAGCTTATGCAGCAGTGGAAAAATGTGATAGCCATGACATAGTGGAGCAGCGGCACAACGGGACATCCATGACATAGTGCAGTAGTGGCACAACGAGACAGTCATGACATAAGTGCAACAGTGGCACAATGAGATAGCAATGGAATTGTGCAGTAGTGGAACAATGGGATAGCAGACATGCGCAGCATGGTGCAGCACGATGAGGTGCAACATGATGACAAGATGCAACACAATGATAGGTGAAGGAGTCACCTTGGAGAATTAGTTGAAGCAACATGTCTTCTAATCTCATGTATCATCTTCTTAGAGATGATCTGTGCTCTTATCTAGATAAGTCAAAGTGTTGACCTTTGTTGTAAATGTACTATCTCTCTCTCTCTGCTGAACTATTGAAGAAAATATAAGAAGAATTGATTAAGGGTTTCCCCACATTGGGGTTTTTCCCTGGCTAGTGCCACATCTTGTGTCCTCTTGTCTTTTTCGATTTATGTGTATGTTCTATCTGCAGTTTACTTTAATGCTAATGTGATTGCTAATATGAAAAAAGATATTGAGCTAACTATGAAAACTTTAACATGGTATCAGAGCTAAGGTGAAGACAAAGCCCAAGCAAGAGAGGAGTAATAACTGAAGACAGTTTGGAAAGGACAAAAGGATCAATAGATTCCCCATCCCTCTTCAAATTCACCAAGGGTAAATTCGAAGCAAATTATATCACCATAATGACACAGCGGAAGCTTCTGATGGCCTATCTACAAATCACTTAAATGGGAAGTTTGGATCTCAGGGTGAAAGGAATGGGAGATACCTTGCTTACAATAAGTTCAGCCATTATGAGAAGGAGTGTCCAAATGGCAGGGACACATCTCTTAATGAGGACAACAATCATTCCAGGGACATTTTCAATGATCGAAGGAATGACAGATAATGTAGGTCATCAAGGAAACAACTGACTCTTCAAGGAAAGCAAGTAACCCCAGGTATGAAGAATCAAATGTTGTTTCTTATCAGATAAAGAAGCTTTATCTTGTATTGGCCCTCTCCTTCAGATTTTGTGGTAATCTGTTTTATTGATTATAGTGCTTCAAGGCACTTCACCGGATAGAAGGGTTCTCTCTTGAATATGGTAAGAAACAATTGTGGGATAATACTTGGATCTAATGCCACCTATCCTGAAAAGGGTGTAGGAAATGTTACCCCTCAATTGAATGAGGGTAACTCGATTCATCTACAGAATCTCTTTTAGGTACCTAATCGTAAGAAGAACCTAGTGCCCATTTTGCCAATGGAAGTCAAATGTTTCAGGGTGGCATTCATCGATGGAAAGGTACATGTTTGATAATAGAAATTTCAGCGATGCTTTTACTCATGGGTTCAAGGTTGGCAATTTGTGCCAAGTTGCAAGATGGTCCATTTGGGACCATGTTATTTGACACATATCATATATAGCACAAGAGGTCTACTTATTGTGGGGCCCTACCCGATGTGAGTCAGATGGTGACTAGGATTCCTGAATTCAAAACGAACATGAAGGTACATGTCTAAGATGTAACGAAGGAAAATCTTACAAACAGACCATTCCCCTCATGTAGCAGGTTCACAGGCTCAGAACAACCTGACGGGTTTGAGATTCAACAAGAATCTCATGTATGTACGTGGAAGAAAGCCCTCTATGGCTTTAAGAAAATCATCCTAGGTTTGATATGAGAGGATTGATAGCTATTAGATGAAGATGAGATTCATTAAGAGTGAAGACCATCCAAACCATTATTTGAAGATTGTGGACGATAGACCTCTCATACCGTCACCTTCTAAGAACAACCTATTTATGATAGGTGCAAACCCTCTCACTTGGATAACTAAGAGGGAGTTGGATTCCAGATGTGGAATGGCAAACCGAAAGCCCGTGATCACCTCCGGGATCTTAACTTTCAGAAGTTATATGGTGATGATGTTGGACCAGATTTGGGAAATGCCTCTAAGTTTCATAAACTCATTTTGCATTGATGTTCTTGGTGAACTTTCATCTGTATATATGTTTTCCAGTTAGCATAGTGACCTCATATTTGGTTGAACCTCAATGGATTGGTGCCAAGAATCTTCTGAGGTATCTTTAGGGCACAACCTCTCATGGATTGAGATACAATGTCAGAAATATGAAGCCGCATGATTATTCGAATGTTGACTAGGTAGGCATTGTGGAGGATCACTAAAGCACTTCTTAGTGATGGTTCTCTTTGGATTCTACTTCGATATCATGGACAAGTAAGAATAAGAAGTATGTTGCTATAAACACTGCCGAGACCGAATACATAGCTATGAGTATGATCTCATGTGAAGCTGCCTAGTTATGGAAGCTCTTCAATGAGTTGTTTGTACACATGATGAATACCACTGTGATCCTTTGTGGCAACCTCGAAGTCATGCATTGGAAACTGTGTGAAGGAAGAGGATTGAATGTTGATGCCGTATCTCATAAAGCAGTTATAGCTAGTGCAGCAAGCAGTTATCAGTGCTTTTGGGAGTTGTATTGGGTCAAGGTTTGACCATGTTCAGCTCAGTTTGATGAGAACCCTATTGGTGCCATATGGATGAACTTCAAAAGAAGGTTCTATCTAGTATGACCAACATTGACTTCTCTATTCAAGGGTTTTCTATAGCTCTCATAAATATTAGTTTTGCATATTTGTACTATCTCTCTGCTGAAATATTGAAGATCATAAGAAGATTTGATGAAGGGTTTCCCCATATTGGGGGTTATCCCTGGCTGGTGCCACATATACTATCCTCTTGTCTTGGATTGCTTTTTGCAATTTATGTTTATGTTCTATCTGCATTTTACTATCATGTTAAATGTGATTGCTAATCTGGAATTGATATTGAGTTAATATGGAAAATGGAAGTAAATTTGGTCTAAGCATAGAAGATACCTAAAATTAACAATAACCCTTTGAGTGCTATTATTGATTGAGTTATGCACCTCTTGAATTGGAATTGGGTTAGGTAGCTAAATAGAGACTTTGAGTTTTCTTCCATGTCTCGGTACTTGTCTATGATTTCTAGCACATATGCAAGCCTTGAAAGTGTGAGAATTCACAAGAATAAACTCCTAAGATAAATACCCATTTGATTATAAGGACTTCCCTTACATTCATGTCCAAGTGTCCGCAAGGAAATTTACAAATATCTTAACAAAAAGAAACAAGCAATCACATTCCATTAAAATACACTTAACTTTAGATATGCCCAAAAGCAGAGGAAATAACTAAGCTGGAATCTGATCCAAGAATATGCCCCATATTATCATCCTATGCTTAGTAATGCTTACAAGGAAATGGGTTGGGTGTGTTTTTAAAGTATGTAAAATCAAAAAGGAAGACTCTAAAGGTAGCCACAACAATCTGAATAGGCAACAACATATCAGTTTACCAAGTCAATCTAATAATGTAGCACATATGGACTCATCTTGATATTGTTGCCTTCAGTTTACTGGCTATTTCACTTGTCAAAGTGAAGGATATTCCCTTCAATTATCTGTATACAATGGGCTAGTATCTTGAGCAATGAGGAATGAGATGAACATGTTGTTGATTTTATCTCTCTAGAGGTAGCACTTGTGTATTCTAGTTGTGTGTCATTTAACGAGGTTGCAACTTTTCACATATTACAAAAATATATCAATATATGGAAAGATCATAACAAAACCATACAAACGTAAAATATTTACCATTGAGAAGAATATATATACCCCTCTCAAGGTCCTACAAGGCAAGGACATGGATTGAAAATAATATATATACACTTCTCCAAATATTGTTAGTTCTCTAGGTCGCAACCGATCCTCAAGAACTATACAGTTGCGAAGCATTGAAGTCAATATTCTTGAAATTTGGTTTTCATCATATGATTAGGACAATAAAGAACTATACAAACATATGTGTCTTATTGATAAAATTAGTATAACCTTATCAAGGTCTTGAAATTCAAGATCGGTATACCCCTATCAAAGTCTTGCAATGCAAGGGCATTGATTAAGAAGAGTCTATATACTCCACACAAAATATTCCATGTTATCAGAGTTGCAGCTGAGCCTCAACAACTGTGCATTGATGTTTTTCTCTAGAAATCATGCACCATATAAATAGCCCTTTAAAGGGTAAAGCTACAAACAAAATTTCAAGAGAGTCAGTTGGAGGAGAAACTATATTGCTACAAAAGATATCAGATTTGGTGTTGAATCCAAAGCTGCAACGTTTCAAGGTGTGGATTAATTGATAGGGTGAAACAATAGCTGATAGGTCTGAAACTGGCTATGGTACTGACACTGTAGAGGATGCAGAAGCTAAAACTAAAATACATGAAAATTTGTCGATTGAAGTGCCCTGTAGTTTCTACAACCTATCAGCCTATCTCTTCTGCAAGGAAAAAGTGTAATCAAATAGAGACCGATGATGTAAAATCAAAAAGAAAGACTCGAAAGGTAGCCACAACAATCTGAACAGAAAACAACATATTAGTTTACCAAGTCAATCTAATAATGTAGTACATATGGACTCATCTTGATATTGTTGCCTTGAGTTTACTAGCTATTTCACTTGTCAAAGTGAAGGATATTCCCTTCAATTATGTGTATACAATGGGCTAGTATCTTAAGTAATGAGGAATCATATGAACTTGTTGTTGATTTTATCTCTCTAGAGGTAGCACTTGTGTATTCTAGTTGTGTAAGTGTCATTTAACGAGGTTGCAACTTTTCACATATTACAAAAATACATCAATATGGAAAGATCATAACAAAACCATACAAATGGAAACTATTTTCCATTGAGAAGAATATATATACCCCTCTCAAGGTCCTACAAGGCAAGGACATGGATTGAAAATAACATATATACTCTTCTCAAAATATTCCTAGTTCTCGAGGTCGCAACTGATCCTCAAGAACTATACAGTTGTGAAGCATTGAAAACCGTATTCTTGTACTCCGGTTTCCATCATATGATTAGGACAATAAAGAAATATACAAACATATGTGTCTTATTGATAAAATCAGTATAACCTTATCAAGATCTCGAAATTCAAGATCGGCATACCCCTATCAAAGTCCTGCAATGCAAGGGCATCGATTGAGAAGAGTCTACATACTCCACACAAAATATTCCATGTTATCAGAGTTGTAGCTGAGCCTCAACAACTCTACATTGAAGTTTTTTCTCTAGAAATTATGCACCATATAAATGGCCCTTGAAAGGGTAAAGCTACAAACAAAATTTTAGCAGAGTCGGTTGGAGGACAAACTATATTTCTGCAAAAGATATTAGATTTGGTGTTGAATCCAAAGCTGCAATGTTTCAAGGTGTGGAATAATTGGTAGGGTGAAACGGTAGCTGATAGGTATAAAACTGGCTATGGTACTGGCACTGGAGAGGATGCAGAAGCTAAAACTAACATACATGAAAATTTGTCGATTGAAGTGCCCTGTATTTTCTACAACCTATCAACCTATCTCTTCTACAAGGTGAAAGTGTAATCAAAGAGAGACCAAAGAAAATTTTTCATTCACCTGCTAGAGATGATAATAATTTATTCAAAGAGCTATTTTTTAGGAAAAGAAATAGAGAGCCAAAACACATACTTGTTTTAGGAAAAAACTATGGAAGATCGACCTCACAGAAAAAATGGTAGTAAATATAGAGCTTTTAAACCTGTCTTGGTGGTTCGGAAGGGTTGTTGACAAAAGTGCCTCACCTGTTAGTGCTACACGATACTCCCCAACCATATTGGAGTTAATGTGTGCACTCACTAATGCTCCTCAAAGCATGGATTATTTGTCTGCTCAAAAGTTTCCCAAATCGTTGAACACTAAATATTTAGAGCACCACTTGAAATTTTAAATTTTCCGACAAAAATGTTTGAAAAGTCTCCATCTTAATATTTTTTTTAATGTTCATTTGCCAATAGTTCCATTAATTGGCGATTTTATTTTATTAATACAAACCATATAATATCAGCTCACATTTGCATCCTATAAATTATATAAACTCGCATTTGCATCCTATAAACTATTCACCTTAAAGGCACTGGGAGGTGGTTTTGTACCATGTGCATAGTTTATATTATTACTAAACCTTAAAAACCACTCGTATGCCCTAGGATGATAATGGTGTTTCTTCTTAGATGATGTCGAAGGCCCCAACAAAAGCCATCCTTGTTGGGCAAATCCTCGCATTAACACCCATACAACATCCATATACCAATGGTTTATAATGATGGCTAATAGTTCTCCCCATCACCTAATTGTGTAAAAAGCCCCAACTAACCTAGATTCCATGTCAAACATGTCCTTCATATTAACATATTATCCTACATTATCCATTAGCTCATGGAGATGGAGGGTTCAAGGACTGTCACTTGATAGTTGGGGAATATAGTCCATCAAGAGGTAAAATGTTGGGCTAATTGTACTAAGGACACTTCAAGGTCAGCCAACGCTAATGCAATGTATTAGTCGTTTTTACATCGACCTATCAAAATGTCACAATATTAGGTAGTAGAAATTAGTAATTAGGACACTATTCACCAACAAGAAACCTTGATATGGATAGAGTAATAATTATGGACCCGGGGATACCGCATGTCAATTGTGTGATAGTTTATTTGACATGCTAACATCTCATTATGATGTGGCACCAATGTGGGTCTAGATGACATGGCATACAAATGTGGAAAGTGATGTGAAATGTTGACATGGCAATGGAAGGCTGACTTGGCAGCGAGGTGATTTCTAGGTGGTAACTATATAGCAAAAATATGGATGTTGGGCTTTTGGATGTTAATATATCAGCTAATTAGTGTCAATGGCACTCTTTAGCCTCTTCTGAGGGCCTGATGACTTGATAGCCCAACCATTGGCCTTTCAAGATATCGGTTATTGAGACACTAGGGCTTCAATATACAAGCTTGTCTATATGTTAGGTGTCGAGTATCGAGACAGTAAGTATGTATATAGCATTAAGTAAAATCATGTGTTTCGTGTGAATTTGGGCAAGCTTGGAAGTCGGGTTGCACACTGCTACAAGTTTCCTTATTTTTCTACAAGAAACAGTCTAATGTGAAGGTAAATATGCTAAATGTGATATTGGATGGCAATGATGCTAAGGAGAAGTTGGAAAATTGAAAAGTGCACCTATCCAATGCATCAAAACAACTTGTGGTAGGGTTAAGCTAACAAAATGCAAGTTTTTAGTGTTCCTTGTAGTTTCAAAATAGAGTAGCGTGTAAGAAACAATGAATAATACATAATGAACAAAAAAATGAAAATAGTAATGGAAATGAACTAAATTCAAAGTAAAAATTATATATAACTAATGTAACAATGCTACAACTATCATGAACAAATGTTAAGATAATCTACAAGAAACAATTGCTCATAAACTATCTAAATAAATGTGCATGAAAATAATGTTCATAAATATTTTGTAGACATAAACAAATGTGTGAACGGAAACGATACAAGAGGTATATCAACCACCTAGGTTGGGCCTTAACACAAGGAATCTTAAAAACCTTAGAAGAAAGCTAAACTAAGAGCTGAAATCAAATGCCTGGAATCTAAACCTCTCACATTATTCACATGCTTTCCTATTATTCTCTTCTAATCCTATTATTCTTCTCAAGCCTATTATTTGTACATGTGTATATGAGGAAAACTCCTTGAGTGGAGGACTGCTTTCCCTCCAAAAATCAATAAAAACCTATATCTTGTTTCCTGGATCACCACGTAGTAGTAGGAAGGAGGATTTAATATCCTTAGGAAGTCATTTTCGGTTTATTTTGTACAAGGTGGTAGGCACCACAAATATCTCTAGATGATTCTCCTTGAAATTTGTGTAGAATCCCTTCAAACATTACACAATAGTCATGTTAAGCACATAAAGTATGAAAAATATCTTGGACTCCCATAAGAACCCATTAAGCTAGGAAAGTATTATTAAGTGAACAAAGTTAGGTTCAATATAACCTTTATGTGCCTAGAAAAACCTTATGGGAGACTCATCACATATAATTGAGAAGACAAATTTTGAATTTATCAATTATTATGCAATTTAATAAATTGTATACTTAAATTCTAATTTTAAAATTTAAATATAATCCTAGTGCATTATGTATGGCATAAGAAAATAATATAAAGTGTTATTAACCAATTTCCATCCTTATATTTATTTGTAGTCATAATTATGTTTTTGACCCTTTTTTATATCTTGGCCCCTTCATTTTGAGTTTGTTGGAGCATGAAGATTGGTTCAACACTAGTTATATGCCTCCTCCATTCGTTCTTAGTGTATTGCTTGGCGTTGAGAGCGTCATATTAGTATTTTCCAACCAAGATCTATACTTAGTGTTTTGTTTGGAATTGAGAGTGTCAGACTAGCCATTTCTAACGAGCATCAATATATTTTTTCCAGAATATTTCATTCCCTAAAATATTTGATCAATGCTTTATCATCATGCCTTGGTAAGGGGTGAGTTGTTGGAGAAGTTTCCTAACTTCTCTTCACCCTAAGCATCCAAAACCATTCCCTTAGGGCGGCCAAAAGGCCTATTTATTCTCATCTCACCTAAGGGGTCAAGGCATTTTTGAAACTATAAAGCTTCAACTATAGATCATTATCAATTTTATAGTGAAACAACGAAATTCAGGAAGACCAGGCTGTTAAGCTTGAGGATAGGTCATCTCATGTGTGGGAGATAGATATTTATGTGTGCTACATTTTGAATAATGAATATTTATTCTCTTTCCATAATGTTATTGGTATTATTGTTCAATTTATATAGTTTTCATGTTGTGTATGCTAGTTTTGGATCATCAAGATTTGTTATTCTAACATTATTGTAGGAAGGTTTATGGGTTGGTATTATTTTCTATTAGTTATTCTATGAAGATATCTAGGATATTGGAGATTTGGAGTGTTTTTCAACATTTCCCCAAGTTAGCTATAGTAGTGGAGACTAGGATGAACATTAAATTGAGCAAGTCACATCCTCCTTGTCTACCAATTCTGTTTGCATAACTTATTTAGAAATTGTTTGAATAAATTTCTTGTCTCTTGCCTACACGCTTACATTATCTAGTGATATCTAGGGGAAATATCATAGAGAAACAACTCCTTATGGGATAATAGAATTGGTTCTTTCAATAATAGTTGAACTACTAACCTCCTTCTTACCAAACGAGAGCTCTAACCAATTGAGCTATGAAAGCACAACCATAAGGAGGTAAATTTGATAGGAGTGCATGATGTATCGTCTATCAGTCTATGTCAGATTAACTGAGAGATGTTTTGAATGGATGTTTTCTGCATGATATGGTGAAGCACAATTAGCATATGAATGGATTATAAGAAACAACCAACAAGGAGTGGAAATGGCCAACACAGGCTGTAACTTTTTCCTCAACACATAAAAGAATGAAACAAACATGACTTGGAAGTATGATAAATGAGCACTATGTGATATACTGAAACAATAGAGGCATTAAATCATTCTCCATATTGCTCGAAAGATAACCAAATAGAGCTATAGACAGACTCCTATATATGGTATGACTCCTACACAAGGTAAAACCTAATTGTGAGATAATGACTTAGACATGTACCATGTTTAAGGGAAATACACCTAAAAATTTTATTATGCATAATAAGAAAAATAAATTATTCCCATTCCCTTTTATATTTTTAGTCTCCTTCCTAGTTTAATGAGCACAAAATAAAATACAAGTAAGCTCAATAGGTTCCTCTTTTCGTAAGTTCTATAGTGTTGCTGAAAAAGAGATAAAAGTACAAGAAAGAGAATCATTCAGACTCGGAAAATGAAATGGTAATTGTGTCTCGAACACTCAATCCTACTGGTGCAACAGTTTTAGAGTCACATTATAAGTGTCCCTCCACATGGGCAACCCTTGAATCTAACCTATCCATGGTGAAGAGTTGGTTCCTCAACATTGTCTTAATGTCTTACAAGGAGATAAAGACATTATACCTCTCAAACTATTTGTTCTTATAAATCAACATCAACAGAGTTTTCATCTTCCAATGAAATTTTCCACTGAGTTCAAATACTTATTGTTTCATCCCCTAGTGTGATCACGGTCTAATCCAAGTAGATACGTCATTCATAACTTTACAATATGAGTGCATTTCCTCTCCATTGCATCTTGGGTTTCAAGCTAGCAAATTTCTCTTCTTGTATCAGGTGGCACAACATTGAAACACATAGTATGATCATCTTGGGTAAAAAGTGTCGTTCTACGCTGGCCTTTCAGGATGTTTCCCCCACCCTGCCTACAAAACATGTGTTTCTTGGGCGATATGAAGGAAATAAAGGGGTTGCACCTATAGCAATTGTTATAACTTACACGAACTGTAAAGTAATAGGAGAATATGCCAACCACAACATCCAAGAGGCTTTGACACACCATAAAAATTCATCACCTAGACTCATCAAACAGAACAAGATACTTGAAGGGATCACCATCTCAACCCCCATTGAAGTGGATACTCCAATGTTAGAACCCACATACCCCAATATAATTAGCCAAAAATAAAGCCACGAGTTTTGTATTAGAGCATAACCATTGGCAGCTTGCTGATTGGGAAGAGGAGGTTGACCTTCCAACTGGTGGTCTAACTCCAAGGGTTCTAGCTTGTTGTTTTGAAAACTTCGAAAGTTAACATCGTTATTCACATGCTACAGCTCACCATGGTAGTTGTTGCTGTTAACGCCAAGCACTAACACCTATTATCGTTCACATGCTAACTACCACAGTCATCTCATCGTGCAGTCAATTCCAAGCCACAGTTAATATAACTCTAACAGTATTATACCCACATCCAGTCACATGCACATGGTTCCCACTGCAGTTCCCTCTATGGTTAGGGACTGCTACGGTTATACTTCGATATCTTCGCTTATTCGCATGGACAATGGTCCCGGCGTGGTTTAGTCCAGCGATCAAGGGAATTTTATAACATTTACAATGTTTTTGTAATGTGATTTCAATGTAAAATAGCCCAAGGGTTTATAACACATAGGTTTTTTTTTTTAATGTCTTTTATGTTTTGATAGGTTTAGAACTTAGGGTTTAGGTCTTTTAGCATAGGTTTAATGGTTTAATACATGGATTTGATAGGTTAGGGTTTAGGATTAGGTTTGGATAGGGTTAATTTTTAAAAATAACATTTAAAATCAAATTGCCACAAGTGACATTCACAGCAATCGTAACATGATGAAGACAGCCAAACCCTATAAAAAGGTTGACAAACCTACACTGACCCTAAATCCTGCAAGGCATATGACAACACATGTCAACGACCAAATCTTGGTGGAACTGACGAAAACCACATGTCAAAAGCTAGGTACAAAACCATATCACCACGAAGGCCATTGAGAGGACATGAACAACCTGAAACATAAACAACACTGTTGAAACTCAACAACACAGGACTGAATTGTTGATGATGACACTGAACCTGTGTAACTAATCTGACGAGATCCTCCTGGATCATTCTCCTTCATGTGGTTGTGATCTGATAATGATCTCTAAGATAATTATTAAGGTATTTCAAAATCATAATGACCTAATGTTACTACAAAATAAATTGATGGTAGAAGGCCTTCCAAATATTAAGGGTGAACACTTTGAATGTAAAGGTTTTGCACTAGGAAAACAACATAGGGAAGAATTTCGTGTGCATGAAAATAGAAGAAAACATGAAATACTTGAACTAGTGCATATTGATGTATGTGGTCCAATGCAAACTAAGTCACTTGGTGGAGCATATTACTTTCTTATATTTATTGATTATAGCACTAGATATACTTGGGTGTACTTTATAAGAAATAAAAGTGATGTGTTTCAATACTTTCAATAAGAAAGAGCCTGCGCAGTGCTTCTCCATAATCGTGATGCTCATCATCGTCATTTTCTTGACTCTCGTCGTCGTGTTCTTGAAAGAGTTTTAGTGCATCCCCATAATCGTCATGTTCCTCCTTGTCGTTTTCTTCAAAGAGCCTGCGTAGTGCAACCCGACAATTGTCATGTTCTGGAAAGTTCCTACGTAGTGCATCCCCATTTTCATCACGTTCCTCATCGTCATGTCCTTGGAGCCTTTGTAGTGAATCCCCATAATTGTCATGTTCCTCATCGTCACGTTCTTTAAAGAGCCTAAGTATTGAATCCCCGTAATCGTCACGTTCCTCGTCGTCATGTTCTTGGAGGAGCTTGCGCAGTGCATCGTCGTCATGTTCTTGAAAGAGCCTGCAGAGAGAATCTTCATCATTGTCATGTTCTTGAAAGATCTTGTGTAGTGCATCCTAATCATCATGTTCTTCAAAGAGCCTCTTTAGTGCGTTTGGCCAATCCTCTATATACCGATACAGGCCGAGGGAAGGTTTTCGAAACAAATTCATGCGCAGGGAAGGTTCTCGAAGCAACATGTCTAGTGCCTCCATTCAATCCTCTCCTCCTTGGACTATTCCTAGTCTCCCTATAATAGTAATAATCTTGAGCAACATAAAATGGGGAAGACGTGGAATGTCTCTTGGCAATAGAATATATAATATTTCCCGTTTATTATCGTTTTAAGTGTAATCTTCCTAATCGTCCGGGCCTTTACTTCTTAGCATAGTTATCAAGTTCGAATTCGAATTCGATACGAAAAAAGACGGCTCTCTAAAATTTAATACGGACAAAATTCGCCAATATACATCTTACACTATTCATCAATATACATCTTACACTATTATTAATAACATTTTTTCTTAAATTTTGAATAATCTAAATTACAAATTTAATTATATTATATAAGTTGCAAATAAAATTAGACATTGATTTTAGTAGACACAATTATTCTTGAATGGAAGTGAATGAGATATGGAAATTAGTAGAAACAACTACTCTTTAGTGGAAGTGAATAAGATACAATGGGGGACAAAACTCTTTAACATTAAAACAGAAGGCCTTTAAATGTAAGAAAAGAATGGTACTAAGAAAGGAATTTAAAAAATTTAAAAAAAAAAAACAGAAAACAATATTTTAATTGTGGGTCGAAATAAAAAAAAAACAAAACAAAACAAAACAAAAACAAAAAACAAAAAATGGTTTCTATTGTGAAAATAGAGGATTGCATAACTATAAGAACTATTTAATTTATTTTATCATATTGTTTTAGAAGTAAATTTATTATTTTAATATAATAAATTAAAGTAAAAATGTAGAATATAACAAGTGCACACATTTACTACCCATCAAAATAACTTTGATTTAAATAGAAATCTGAATTTTTTTAATCATTAATCACAAGAGTATTGCGGAACAAACAGGGAAAATTAAGTTTTTAATGGCTCAATAGTTTTAAACATCTATATAAACGGAGAATTACGTTCAACCGTTCAATATCTACAACTGCATGATGAAGCTAAGGCACGAAAAATGGAAAATGGAGTAGGAACGACTTCTTGAAGAACACAAATCAAAGAAAATTTTAAAAATAAATTTGGGAGACTATGTGTTCGTACCGAATTTCAGCGTATTAATGGCCGAATCAGACCGAATTGCTGAATTTTTGAATTCTTCAACCCGATTCGGCCGAATTTGGTAACTATGCATTTTAGTGACGCCAACATTATTCCGACACGTTGCATTTTCAATACATCCTACTCTGGTTCGACACTAGATTTCCAAATAGTGTACACATCGATCACACACAAGACTCAATCATATCAGTTTATATTGGAGTCTGTTAAATCTTTCAGCCACAAAATAAACCAATATACAACATAAATTATAGATAAATACACAGATTAATTGTAAGATGGCAAACACATAATATGAACATAAAGATTTCCATGGTTCAGCTAAATTTGGGCTACATCCACCAAGCAACGATATCGGTTCTTCTTTCTATTTATAAAATTGGAGATTACAGTCTTGCAGACTTACAACCCTCTTGACACACCTTTAGAAAAGAAAAAAAATCAATTCGCCCAGGTGTATATGCCCTCTATTCACTCGTTTACAAAACTAAATAGTAAATGCTCTCCTATCAGTAATCCAACTGAATTGACACATACACAATTGAATCCAGATAGATTGGATCTGAATTTAGATGACTAAAGTTCAAATTTGGGGGCTTGTTTTCACATGTTTAAACAATCTCTACCTTGACAACAATTTACCTACTGAATTGACACATACACAATTGAATCCAGATAGATAGGATCTGAATTTAGATGACTAAAGCTCAAATTTAGCGGTTCGTTGTCACATGTTTCAACAATATCCACCTTAACAACAATTGACCTCATACCTTTCTCTTTGTTTTATTCTATCATATTTTCTTCAAGCCAAGAGAAGCGAAGCTCCAACGTAGCTTCTCTAACACCACTAGTTTCATGAGCATGCCTTCATAATTATTTCGAGTGTGAACTTTCTCAAGAACCACTCCACCTTCATCAATCATTTAGTTTTCATGTCTATATGAACGTATCTTCTCCGTCAATACTCCTCAGACGATAAAATTCAATACTCCTCAGTCACTTTCCTTCCTTCCTACCTTTAAACACTTAATAACTAGTTGTTTTAAATTTGGTAACCTGGAAAGATGGCATGTCTTTAATTGATTTTATCTAGAGAAATAGGGCCCCTATGAAATGGCCTCAATTTCAATTATAATCAGCGAGAACGTCTGCATGAAGTGTGCTTGTGTGCTGGTAAGAGAGGGCCAAAGAAACTGGGTAAATCCTCAGCGTCCAGTGTTTGGAGTTTGATGTAAATTCCTATAGTGTTTTTTGACTGTGATATAGCAAGATATTTCATAATCTGTGACTAAAAAATGTGCCTGTAGTTTTTTGAATCGAAGTGTGGGCAAGGTTTAGTCGTTGTTCAAACGTGTTTTGAAGGCTTCGTTAAATCCGCCTTAAGTTTTTTAAATCTAAGTGTGGGCAAGGTTCTATCATTGCTAGAATTTGGTTGTTGGATACATTTTTGAACTTTTTGGTTTAACGACATCCATTAGGCCTATTATTTTTAAAATAGTTTTTTATGAATCTCAAAGGTTTTATGGTTATTGGAAAGGTTAAAACTAAGTGAAAAGTAAATTATGGAAGTTGCTTATAATAATTAATGAAGCTATGTATCCATGGTGGTGAATGGTGGAATGGTATATACATAGGAAATAATAATAATGATAAAAAAGGTGTTGTTAAGCAGTAAGTAAGATTAGCCAAAAAAAAAAAGTGTTATTACTTGTGATTAAAGAGCCATTAAATTTATTGGTAAAGAAGACGATATTCTTTAGCAATTAAATGTTTTGGTATTTAAGGATTCATATGTTTAGTACCATGGCTAATGTATTGCTAGAATCTTATTTATGTGACTCAAACAAGCTAGATGGTGAAACCTATGCAAATTGGAAGTTTAAGTTACAGAATTTGATGGAAGGCTACTATATATGGATGATTGTATCTCGAGCTGAAGTCAAGCTAGTGCCCCCTCAAGCTAAAAATGTTGCAATTCAAGACTGGGAACAACGAGAAAACAAATCGAAGGTGCTTTTGTGAATTTTCGTTAAGGACAACATTATTCCACACATAAGAGGGTGAAAAACATCCAAGGAGACATGGGACACAACAATTTCATGGGCAACAACAATCAAATGAATGACAAGTTCAATAACAAAGCAAAAAGGAATGGTCCTTGTTGAAATTGGCAACTAGGGACAAACTCCATGTGGGTCATCTTATTAATGGAAACTGATATTTTTCTTGGATCCCTCTCACTGAGAGGTGTAGGATTGATCTAAATATCATCAGTTTCCGATAAGTATTCATCGAGATATGAATTTATTAGTGTTATGGGAAAATTCGTCAAGGTTGGCCAACAACCAAATAAACCCCACCTATGCTCAATGTTTTCGTGTAAATAGAGGTGGCCTTCAAGTCATTTCAACACAAACTTGGGATCTCTTGATCTCTACTTGTCTTTGGGTTTTAGTAGGAGGAGAGGTCCTAAGCGATAACAATGCCCTAATATAGAGGGAGTGCCCTAGGCTCTACACTGCCCTAATCAAGAAGCCCTAGATGCAGGAGGAAAGGGAGATCTAGCATGGTGAAGGAAGCCCTAATGCTACCATATGTAGAAGCCCTAAACTTTGCCCTATGAAGAAGAAGTAATACGCAACCATGGAAATGAAGGCAGAAACCCTAGCCACAGGTCTAAGGAGAAGAGATGCACTAAACCTAGCTGCTACCTTGCCTAATGGAGATGGCACCTAAACACTATCCTAGAAGGACTGCTCTACACATGGAATTCCCTTGCTATCATGAAATGAAAATCCCATTTCCTATACGCAATCAGGAAAGGAATACCATTATTGTCATGGAAGGAATTCTCTCGCACATAAACGGTGTTCTAAATAAGGATGCTCTATCTCCTGTTTGGATTGAGTCATAGTCATGAATGATAGATCCAAGTCTTATGATGAATGGTGTAACATTATAGACAACATAGTATATGACAACAAGATGTATGGTGCAACAATGGTGCAGCAGTATGGACAGCAAGATGTATGGTGCAACAATGGTGTAGCAGTATGGACAACAAGATGTATGGTGCAGCAGTGTGACAACAATGCTACATGGTGCTGCAATGATACAACAATGGGACACCAAAAGAAAATTGGTGTAGTATAGTGCATCATATGGTACAACAATGGTCAATGCCATATAGTGCATAATGGGACAGAAATGGTACAATGGTACAACATGGGACAACTAGAATTTAATGCAGCAAATTCATGGTGTTGTTATGGTATGGCAAAGCACAACGGGATAGCCATGACATTGTGCAGCAGTGGCACAATGGGATAGCCATGACATAGTGGAGCAGTGGCACAACAGGACATCCATGACATAGTGCAGTAGTGGAACAAAAAGAAAGTCATGACATAAGTGCAACAGTGGCACAATGAGATAGCAATGGAATTGTGCAGGAGTGGCACAATGGGATAACAGACATGCGCAACATGGTGTAGCACGATGAGGTGCAACATGATGACGAGATGCAGCACAATGATAAGTGAAGGAGTCACCTTGGAGAATCAGTTGAAGCAACATGTCTTCTGATCTCATGTATCATCTTCTTAGAGATGATCTATGCTCTTATCTAGATAAGTCAAAGTGTTGACCTCTGTTGTAAATGTACTATCTCTCTCTCTCTCTCTGCTGAACTATTGAAGAACATATAAGAAGAATTGATTAAGGGTTTCCCCACATTGGGGTTTGTCCCTGGCTAGTGCCACATCTTGTGTCCTCCTGTCTTGGCTTGTCTTCTTCGATATATGTTTATGTTCTATCTGCAGTTTACTTTAATGCTAATGTGAATGCTAATCTGAAAAAGATATTGAGCTAACTATGAAAAAGTTAACATGGTATCAGAGCTGAGGTGAAGACAAAGCCCAAGCAAGAGTGAAGGAGCAATAAATGAAGACAGTTGGGAAAGGACAAAAGGATCAATGGATTCCCCATCCGTCTTCAAATTCACCAAGGGTAAAGTCGAAGAAAAATATATCACCATAATGGCACAACGGAAGCTTCTGATGGCCTATCTACATATCACTTCAATGGGAAGTATGGATCTCAGGTTGAAAGGAATGGAAGATTCCTTGCTTACAATAAGTTCAGCCATTATGTGAATGAGTGTCCAAATGGCAGGGACACATCTCTTAATGAAGATAACAATCATTCCAGGGACATGTTCAATGATGAAAGGAATGACAAATAATGTAGGTCATCAAGGAAACAACCGACTCTTCAAGGAAAGCAAGGAACCCCTGGTATGAAGAATCAAATGTTGTTTCTTATAAGATAAAGAAGCATTGTCTTGTATTGGCCCTCTCCTTCAGATTTTGTGGTAATCTAGTTTATTGATTATAGTGCTTCAAGGCACTTCACCGGATAGAAGCGTGCTCTCTGGAATTTGGTAAGAAACAATTGTGGGATAATACTTGGAGTTGATACCACCTATCCCGGAAAGGGTGTAGGAAATGCTACCCCTCAATTGAATGAGGGTAACTCGATTCATCTACAAAATCTGTTTTATGTACCTGATCGTAGGAAGAACCTAGTGCCCATTTCAGCAATGGAAGTCAAATGCTTCAGGGTGGCATTCATCGATGGAAAGTTACATGTTTGAAAATAGAATTTTCAGCGATGCTTTTACTCATGGTTCAAGGTCGGCAATTTCTGCCAAGTTGCAGGATGGTCCATTGGGGACCATGTTATTTGACACATCCCATCTATAGCACCGGAGGGCTACTTATTGTGGGGCCCTACCCGATGTGAGTCAGATGGTGACTAGGATGCCTGAATTCAAAATGAACATGAAGTTACATGTCTGAGATGTACTGAAGGAAAATCTTACAAACGGACCATTCCCCTCATGTAGCAGGTTCACAGGCTTGGAACAACCTGAGGGGTTTGATATTCATCAGGAATCTCATGTATGTAGGTGGAAGAAAACCCTCTATTGCTTTAAGCAAATCATCCTAGGTTTGATATGAGAGGATTGATAGCTATTAGATGAAGATGAGATTCATTAAGAGTGAAGACGATCCAAACCATTATTTGAAGATTGTGGACGATAGACCTCTCATACTGTCACCTTCTAAGAACAACCTATTTATGATAGGTGCAGGCACTCTCACTTGCATAAGTAAGAGGGAGCTAGATTCTTGATGTGGAATGGCAAACTGCAAGCCCGTGACCACCTCCAGGATCTTAACTTTAAGAAGTTATATGATGATGATGCTGGACCAAATTTGGGAAATGCCTCTGAGTTTCATAAACTCGTTTTGCATTTATGTGCTTGGTGAACTTTCATCTGTATATATGTTTTCCAGTTAGCATAGTGACCTCATATTTGGTTGAGCCTCAATGGATTGGTGCCAAGAATCTTCTGAGATATCTTTAGGGCACAACCTCTCATGGATTGAGATACACTGCTAGAAATATGAAGCTGCATGCTTATTCAAAACTTGACTAGGTAGGCATTGTGGAGGATCACTGGAGCACTTCCCAGTGACGGTTCTCTTTCGATTCTGCTTTGATATCAAGGACGAGCAAGAATAAGAAGTATGTTGATATAAGCACTGCTGAGACCGAATACATAGCTATGAGTATGATCTCATGTGAAGCTGCCTAGTTATGGAAGCTCTCCAGTGAGTTGTTTGTACACATGATAAATACCACTGTGATCCTTTGTGACAACCAAGGGGGGATTCAATTGCTGAGGAATCCCATACTTGATGATTTCTCCAGCAGACAGACATCAGATACAATCTTATCTAGGATATGGTAAGTCGATCGACGAGGAGGCTCCATCACGTTGAGACTAATGTACAAGTCATAGACACTCTGTCAAAGTCTTGGGGAAAGGTAAAATATGTGACTTTCCCGAATGACTTGGATTCTTTGAGAGACCTTCGTATAAGGGTCTTGCATGTTGCATGCATTGAGCTCTAGGATATCTGGGGGCCTTGGGGTACTTACTGGATTAACACACTACCATAGGGCGACTCACCCTCCCCTAATGGTGGGTTGTGTATAGGGTGAATAGCTTAGTCTTTCCCTGTGATACCCCGAGGTGACTTTGGGACAAGATGATTCGTTCTCCTGTGAGCCAAGATGATTAGTTCTCCTGTGGGACATGATAACTATTTCTTCTGTCGAGGCATCCAACCCATGTAGTCTGGGACTCATGGGAAGTACCTCTCATTTGATCAATGAGCAAGGAAATATGGTTAGGGACCATAGTAGTACTATCGATGGATGCATCAATGTATCTATCATACTCCCTATGCTAGGATGACCTCCAACTTATATGGGATCAGTATGAGTGGTTTGAGACACTCTCTTGTGATATTGATTTGGGATCAATAAAACTGACTTTGGGTCAGTAAGAGTGATATGACACAATCTCTTTAGATGAAACTGACTTCGGGTCAATAGAGAATGTTATGAGGCCTTCTCGATCAATTCTTCTTCTTCATGGTTCAACATAGTAGAGCTCAGCACAACACAACACAACAGAGCTCAACAGAGCATAGAAGAGTAGTGTAGGGCACTGATGGCAAAGATAGTACATTCATACATATGGATTAGTGGATGGAGTACTACCTAGTTGAGAGGTAGTGCTATAACTGGAATCTAGGGCCAAACTCCATGTGGGTCATCTTATTAATGGTAGCTGATGTTTTTCATGGGTCCCTCTCATCGAGAGGTGTAGAATAAATCTAAAGATCATCTAATTCCAATAAGTATTCGTGGAGATATGAATTTATTAGTGTTATGGGACAATTCATCAAGGTTAGTAAACAACCAAATAAACCCCACTTGTGCTCAACGTTTTTGTATAAATAGAGGTGGCCTTCAAGTCATTTCAACACACACTTGGGATCTCTTCCTCTCTACTTGTCTTTGGGTTTTAGTAGGAGGAGAGATCCTAAGGGATAACACTGCCCTAATCTAGAGGGATTTCCTTAGGCTCTACATTGCCCTGATGAAGAAGTCTTAGATGTAAGGGGAAAGGGAGATCTAGCATGGTGAAGGAAGCCCTAACACTACCCTATGGAGAAGCCCTATACATTTCCCTATGAAGAAGCAGTAATATGCAACCATGGAAATGACCTAAACCTTGTTGATACACTACCTAATTTAGATGGCACCTAAACATTGTCCTGAAAGAAGTGCTCTACACATGGAATGCCCTTGTCATCATGAAATGAAAATCCCTTATCCTATATGCAGTCATGAAAGGAATACCATTTCTATCATGGAAGGAATGCTCTCACACGTAAACACTGAGATAAAGAAGCCACACCTTCAGCTATCCTTAACATTGTTCTAAATAAGGATGCTCTATCTTCTATTTTGATTGAATCAGAGTCATGAATGATAGATCCAAGTCTTATTATGAATGTTGTAACATTATAGACAACATACCATATGACAACAAGATGTATGGTGCAACAATGGTGTAGCAATATGGACAATAAGATTTATGGATAGCTAGATGTATGGTGCAATAGTATCGACAACAACATGTATGGTGTGGTAGTGGGACAACAATGCTACATGGTACTGCAATGATACAACAATGAGACAACAAAGGTAACTTGGTGCAGTATGGTGTAGCATATGGTACAACAATGGGACAACAATGGTCAATGGAATATAGTGCACAATGGGATAGCAATGGTGCAATGGTACAACATGGGACAACTATTATTTAGTGCAACAAATTCATGGTGTTGTTATGGTATGGCAAAGCACAATGGGACAACCATGACATTGTGCAACAATGGCACAATGAGACAACCATGACATAGTGCAGCAGTGGCACAACGAGACAACCATGACATAGTGTAGCAGTGGCACAATGGGGCAATCTCATCAAGTGGTGTAGGATTGATCTAACGATCATCCAATTCCAATGTGTATTCATGGAGATATGAATTTATATGTGTTATGTGACAATTCGTCAAGGTTGGCCAACAACCAAATTACCTCCATCTATCATCAACGTTTTATTATAAATTGAAAAGGTTTTCAAGTCATTTTGCACACACAATTCACTCTTGATCTCTCTCCACTTGTTTTGGGTTTTGGTGGCAAGAGAGATATAAATAATGAAGCCCTAAATGCAGAAGAAAATGAGATAGTCTGGCCAAAGTCAAGAAGGATTCTATACATTGTCCTAATAGAGATATGATGCTCTAACGGTAGTCCAAACTAGGAGTTGAAGTTCTTGTTCAGTTGTGCACTAATCTCCTACCAAGGGAGGGCTAATGTTGCCCTAAATGTAGTCTTAAAGGAAGAGTCATAGCCGTAGCCTTGGAGGATCCCTAGATATTGTAAAACATGCCCTAGCTACAAGCCTTATATGCTATCTTAAAAGGATTAAATCACAGCGAAGAGGGGCTCCTTAACTATCCCAAAAGAAGGGTATTCATCACTCTAAAGAGGCTTCCATACGCGATCAAAGGAAGATCCCAAAGAGCCCTAGCCGCAGTCTTCTATTCACAGCTAAGACACGGTCAAAGGGAGCCTAAATGAACCCATAAAACACAATAATAAAGAGACCCAATACGTAGTCTTAAAGGACGTGTTTTAGGTGTTGTTCAAGTAAGGAGACCTAGCACATCTTAGCGCAGTCTTGAAGCCCAGCTGCATTGAAGGGAGAAGTCTCTACAGTTGTCTTGTGAGGAGGACCTATATGTTGTCAAAAGAGGTTGTAACCAACAGTTAAGGAGGGCTCTACTACACAGGCTATAGGATCTATAAACCACTATAAAGGAAGGCTTCACCATTACGATGAGATCCTAAGCTACAACGATGAGAGACCCCAATCCGCTGATGGGAAGAAGCCCTAAGAGCATATCGAGATTTGAAGGATCAACATAGTATTTCAATGGAAACATGATGATGAAAGCATTGTGATTGAAACTATTCTTGAGGGCTATTTATAAAGTTGGTAACCTACAGTCATATTATATTAATAAAATTTGTCCTAGAACAAAGTTCAGATCAACACACTCAGATTGAGTCAAGTCCTTGTAGGAATTATACTGCTGCATTTATATTATTTGTTGACTGAAGATCAGAGACCAGACTTGCTGGCGCGCTAGGCCACAGGCCATAGCTAGTAGCAAAGGAATTGACTTGAAAGTGTGACAATGGTGGAGTTGCACCTCGAAGTCATGCATTGGAAACTGTGTGAAGGAAGAGGATTGAATGTTGACGCCATATCTCATAAAGCAGTTATATCTAGTGTAGCAAGCAGTTATCAGTGCTTTTGGGAGTTGTATCGGGTCAAGGTTTGACCATGTTCGGCAGTTTGATGAGAATCCTATTGGTGCCATATGGATGAACTTCAAAAGAAGGTTCTATCTAGTATGACAAACATTGACTTCTCTAGTCAAGGGTTTTCTATAGCTGTCATAAATATTAGTTTTGCATATTTGTACTATCTCTCTACTCAATTATTGAAGATCATAAGAAGATTTGATGAAGGGTTTCCCCATATTGGGGGTTGTCCCTGGCTGGTGCCACATCTACTGTCCTCTTGTCTTGGATTTCTTTCTGCGATTTATGTTTATGTTCTATCTCCATTTTACTATCATGTTAAATGTGATTTCTAATCTGGAATTGATATTGAGTTAATATGGAAAATGGAAGTAAATTTTCTCTAAGCATAGAAGATACCTAAAATTAAAAATATCCCTTTGAGTGATATTATTGATTGAGTTATGCACCTCTTGAATTGGAATTGGTTTAGGTAGTTTCAAAAGAAGTCATATACTTGATTTAATGCTGCTTCTTCCAACTTTATTCCTCCTTTATCTTGATGCTGATGTAGCTTGTAGAAGACTATTCCTTGAAGGAATGATGAGAGACAACTTTATTTATGAATCCTTTTGAAGATGAAGACAATATTATTTGATCTAGCCTTCCTTAGTATTTGAAAAGCTTCCACTACTCAGATGATAGATGTGTGATGATTTTAGAAATGCTTATAGGGTTTTGGTATTTCTTTTTTATTTTTCTTTGATTATGATTCCAAGACTCTTGCTAAAGTAGATTCGTTCAATCTATGGTTTTAGATGATCTTGATTTCTCTCTTGGTATTCTTTGTCTCACTTTAATCCCTTTCTTGAAACTTGATCCTTGTTAGATTATCCTTTTTGTCTTTAGCACCTTAACTTTGATACCATGTTGAGAAATCTAGGGCATCAATGGTTAAGTGATTTCTCTGCTTATGATAACTGCTTTTTATAGTCTTTTGAATCTTAATTAGAATCTTCTCTTTTCTTGTACTTGTTATTGTGTTTTTTCATCAACACAATTACCATATCATGAACAAATAAAGAGATAAGAGACACAGTATGTAGGCTTGTTAGCGAGGGACAAAACCTCTCACCTTTTGAGAGGAAAACCCAAATGAAATTCTTCTTATAGATCTTCAATTGATGAACACCAAGACCATGACAATAGCCCTTGCCACTGGAGTCCTCCCAAGACCAATTCACTAGCCTCTTTCTGGCACTAATTCTTCTTCTTCCTCTTTTCGCCTTTCTTGAGAAATTTAGTTTCCTTCTTCTCAACCTCCTTGAGAATATAGGTCTCCTTAATGTCTCAAAACTACTACTCAACTCCTTCTAACGAGATATTTTACCCAAACAAGATCACTCTAACATGGCTACAAGTTCATCGACCTTCTTCTGGAACCTTCATATCTTCCAGATTCACATGTGGGAGGATACATTACCTAAAACAACCCTCTACAAACTTCAATTCCTTTTCTTCTTGCTTTGTTGAGATAGAGACTTCTTGGAGTATGTTTTTCGAACTTTTTTCTAGACTTGCTTGACGGAAAATGATATGCTTCTAAGTGAGGCCAAGTACTTGTATATATACATGTTTTCCCATTTCCTTTAGGTTGACATGAATCAGCCGACCTTTTCCTTGGAGAGAACCAACTTCATCTTTTTTATGCTTCCTTTGTTGTAGGTTGATTTCATGAGGGCTAGTGACAAGGTCTTGGAGGATGAATTTGCATAGACAAGTGTGTCTCTTTACAATGTGTAACATGTCTTCATTACATGGCAATGACTCTTTATACTTTTATGACTAGATGAAAAAAGGTCCTAAGAGCTCTCAATGGAAATCTATACTAAAATAAAATCTCTTGCTCATGAAACCTCTTATGCAAGCATTACAAAACATGTGTTTCCCATACCCTGCCTACAAAACATGTGTTTCCTGGGCGATATGAAGGAAATAAATGGGTTGCACCTATAGCAATTGCTATAAATTACACGACCTATAAATAAATATGAGAATATGCCAACCACAACATCCAAGAGGCTTTGACACACCATAAAAATTCATCACCTAGACTCATCAAACAGAACAAGCTACTTGAAGGGATCACCATCTCAACCCCCATTGAAGTGGATACTCCAATGTTAGAACCCACATACCCCAATATAATTAGCCAAAAATAAAGCCACGAGTTTTGTATTAGACCATAACCATTGGCAGCTTGCTGATTGGGAAGAGGAGGTTGACCTTCCAACTGGTGGTCTAACTCCAAGGGTTCTAGCTTGTTGTTTTGAAAACTTCGACAGTTAACATCGTTATTCACATGCTACAACTCACCACGGTAGTTGTTGCGGTTAACGCCAAGCACTAACACCTATTTTCGTTCACATGCTAACTACCATAGCATCTCGTCGTGCGGTCAATGCCAAGCCACAGTTAATATAACTCTAACAGTCTTATACCCACATCCAGTCACATGGACATGGTTCCCATTGCAGTTCCCTCTATGGTTAGGGACTGCTACGGTTATACTCTGATATCTTCGCTTGTTCGCATGGACAACGGTCCCTGCGTGGTTCAGTTCAGCGATCAAGGGAATGTTATAACATTTACAATGTTTTAGTAATGTGATTTCAATGTAAAATAGCCCAAGGGTTTATAAAACATAGGTTTTTTGCTTTAATGTGTTTTATGTTTTGATAGGTTTATAACTTAGGGTTTAGGTCTTTTAGCATAGGTTTAATGGTTTAATACATGGATTTGATAGGTTAGGGTTTAGGATTAGGTTTGGATAGGGTTAATTTTTAAAAATAAAATTTAAAATCAAATTGTCACAAGTGATATTCACAGCAATCGTAACATGATGAAGACAACCAAACCCTATAAAAAGGTTGACAAACCTACACTGACCCTAAATCCTGCAAGACATATGACAACACATGTCAATGACCAAATCTTGGTGAAACTGACGACAACCACATGTCAAAATCTAGGTACAAAACCATATCACCATGAAGGCCATTGAGAGGACATGAACAACCTGAAACATAAACAACATTGTTGAAACTCAACAACACAGGACTGAATTGTTGATGATGACATTGAACCTGTGTAACTGATCTGACAAGATACTCCTGGATCATTCTCCTTCATGTGGTTGTGATCTAATAATGATCTCTAAGATAATTATTAAGGTATTACAAAATCATAATGACCTAATGTTACTACAAAATAAATTGATGGTAGAAGGCCTTCCAAATATTAAGGGTGAACACTTTGAATGTAAAGGTTGTGCACTAGGAAAACAACATAGGGAAGAATTTCCTATGCATGAAAATAGAAGAAAATATGAAATACTTGAACTAGTGCATATTGATGTATGTAGTCCAATGCAAACTAAGTCACCTGGTGGAGCATATTACTTTCTTATATTTATTGATGATAGCACTAGATATACTTGGGTGTACTTTATAAGAAATAAAAGTGATGTGTTTCAATACTTTGAATAATTCAAGAGTATGGTTGAAAACCAAATAGGAAAGAGCATTAAAATTCTTTGATCAGATAAAGGTGGCAAGTACACTTAAGGATTTTTTTCAAATACTGCAAGAAAAATGGAATTATGTAACAATTTACAATACCATATACCCCTCAGATAAATGTAGTAGTTGTGAGAAAGAAAAGAGCATTAGCTGAATGTGCTCGTAGTATGTTAAAAAGTAAAGGACTTTCTAATATTTTTTGGACTTAAGCCATTAATACAACTGTATTCTAAAAAATAGAAACCCTACCAAATATCTTGAGCACAAATCACCATTTGATGCATTTTATGGTTTTAAACCTAAAGTTATTCATTTAAGGATATTTGGGTACAAGGTTTTTCCTCATATTCTTAAAGAGGATAGGAGAAAATTAGATGCTAAAACCATCAAATTCATTTTTATGGGATATTGCACTTGTCAAAAAGCATATAAAGTGTATGAACCAAGTAATCACAGGATCTCTGCAAGTAGAGATGTTATATTTCATGAGCATGTAAATAAACAAATAAAATAAGATGAACATAATGTATGGCAACCTCCTTATGATAGGTTTAAGGAAGAAGAAGAAGTTGTGGAATCATCCCAAGCTCAAGAAAGCAAGGACATTCCAAAAGACATGCCAATAAGTCAAAGTCTAGGAAGAAGTGATAAAAACACCCTTGGGTTTAATAAAAAAATATAAAATTAGTATTTACTGTTTTAAATTATTAGTGTGATGATATTGGACATGGGTGTGAATTATTAAAAATTACCATTTCTTTCCATATATAAAAGTTGAGTTTAGAATATTAGTCGAAAATAAAACAAAAAAATTATCATTAAATTAAAAAATTGTAATATTGCTATTAAAATTGGAAAAAAATATTATTTGAAATTAAATATAAATAATTTTAATATTTAAATTTGAATATTATAAAACCAATTTAGTATACATTTCCTTACAACATAGTTCAAAGATTAGTTTATTATTTCATTTGAATATTGAATTTAATTTATAGTAACACATTTATTTTTTCCAATAGGTAGATGTCCATTTGAAACATTGGATATCTCTTTACATTCACTCCAAAAAAACCTTAACAATTAAATTAAATTGATTTACAATTAAAATAAATGAGAAAAGATAAATAAGGATTTTTTTTTTGTTAAATATTGATCTTCTTTGTTTAAAATATATATGTTTTCATTTATACATCATTTTATTAAAATTTTGAAAAATTTAACTATTTAAATCGTGTTGTTGATTTTATACCATAATCTCCTTCAAATTTGAAAAATTCATAAATTAATTTTGAAAATTTGAAATTTATTAACAAATCCTTAAATAAAACTATAACAATAAATAAATACTAATATAAAAATAGAGGAAATACTAAAAGATGGTAATTAATAAGATTTTAGCTATTTCATTTAATAACATTTTACTTTTTTTAGACCATAGGTTAAGCCTTAATGGTTAACCTTTAGTTGGTCAAAACTATATTAATAAATATTAATACAAAAAATAATAAAACAGTAAAAGGACGGTAATTAATAAGAGCGTGCGTAGTGCATCCCCATAATGGCCATGTTCTTGAAAGAGCCTGCGCAGTGAATCCGTATAAAAGTTGCTCGTCCTCATGTTCATGAAAGAGCCTGGGTAGGGAATCACTATTATCGTCAAGTTCCTTGTCCTCATGTTCTTGAAAAAGCCTGGGTAGGAAATCTTCATAATCGTCATGTTCCTCGCCGTCATGTTCTTGAAAGGCTCTGCGCAATGAATCCTCATGGTCATGCTTTTGAAAGAGCCTACGCAGTGCATCCCCATAATCGTCATGTTCCTCATCGCCATGTTCTTGAAAGGGCCTGAGGAGTGCATCCCCATAATCGTCATGTTCTTGAAAGAGCCTTTCTAGTGAATCCCCATAATCTTCATGTTCGTCGTCATCATGTTCTTGAAAGAGCCTTCCTAGTGACTCCCCATATTTGTCATGTTCCTCGTCGTCAAGATCTTGAAAGAGCTTGTGTATTGCATCCGCATAATAGCCATGTTCCCTATCCTCATGTTCTTGAAAGAACCTGCGCAGTGCTTGTCCATAATCTTGATGCTCATCATCGTCATTTTCTTGATTCTCATCGTTGTGTTCTTGGAAGAGATTGAGTAGTGCATCCCCATAATCGTCATGTTCCTCCTCGTCATTTTCTTCAAAGAGCCTGCCTAGTGCAATCCGATAATTGTCATGTTCTTGAAAGTGCCTACGTATTGCATCCCCATTTTCATCACGTTCCTTGTCCCCATTTTCATCATGTTCTTCATCGCCATGTCCTTGAAAGAGCCTGGGATGTGCATCCCCATAATCGTCATTTTCTTGAAACAGCCTGAGTAATGCATCCCCATAATAGCCATGTTCTTGAAAGAGCCTGCGCAGTGAATCCCTATAATCGTCAAGTTCCTCGTCCTCATGTTTTTGAAAGAGCGTGCGCAGTGCATCCCCATAATTGTCATGTTCCTCATCGCCACGTTCTTGAAAGGACCTGAGGAGTGCATCCCCATAATCGTCATGTTCCTCATCGTCATGTTTTTGAAAGAGCCTGCGCAGTGCATCCCGATAATCGTCATGTTCCTCATCGCCACGTTCTTGAAAGGGCCTGAGGAGTGCATCCCCATAATCGTCATGTTCTTGAAAGAGCCTTCCTAGTGAATCCCCATAATCTTCATGTTCGTCGTCGTCATGTTCTTGAAAGAGCCTTCCTAGTGAATCCCCATAATCGTCATGTTCCTCGTTGTCAAGATCTTAAAATAGCTTGCATATTGCATCCCCATAATCGCCATGTTCCCCATCCTCATGTTCTTGAAAGAGCTTGCGCAGTGCTTCTCCATAATCGTGATGCTCATCATCGTCATTTTCTTGATTCTCGTCGTCGTGTTCTTGAAAGAGTTTTAGTGCATCCCCATAATCTTCATGTTCCTCCTCGTCATTTTCTTTAAAGAGCCTGCTTAGTGCAACCCGATAATTGTCATGTTCTTGAAAGTGCCTACGTAGTGCATCCCCATTTTCATCACATTCCTCATCGTCATGTTCTTGAAAGAGCCTGCGCAATTCTTCTCCATAATCGTGATGCTCATCATCGTCATTTTCTTGATTCTCATCGTCGTGTTCTTGAAAGAGCTTGAGTAGTGCATCCCCATAATCGTCATGTTCCTCCTCATCATTTTCTTCAAAGAGCCTGCGTAGTGCAACCTGACAATTTTCATGTTCTGGAAAGTTCCTACGTAGTGCATCCCCATTTTCATCACGTTCCTCATCGTCATGTCCTTGGAGCCTGTTGAGGCCTCGGAAATTGCTGCCACAACATTGGGGGATAACCACCCGGTCTGGACCTTAGTACAACTCCTTTTCCTTTTGGAATGGTGGCCCTGACTCAAGATAAGGGAACCAGTTTCCCGATAATGAAATAAAAGGGATGGATGAGTGATGAATAGATTTCTTAAGTGATAGGCGACTAGCTTATTCTATTGATGAAAATAGGGAAACTAATACTAATCTCAGGAACAACTTATTCATTTAGAATGCAGCGTTAAATAATCTTTATCTATCTAGCAGGCATATAGATGAATCTGTAAAATAAATAAGAGACGTTCAATCATTCAAATATTGCTTCATGTGAATAGTCACAATGAAGCGATAAATACAAATTACTGCATTCACTGTTTATATCATTGATACATCTATACGATTGAAAGGGAAGCATGCGATAAACAACCAATAGTGGAATGCATACGGAATGCTGTGAAAAACACACATATATATAAGTGATAATAGCAAGAGCGATTTAAACAACAATTCATATAACGAAAATGAATACAGACGTAGATAATAGTACCATGTGAGCTGTAGATCAATCCGAAATATCAATCGCTATTCAAAATTCCTTGTTCAACACAGAAATGCTTTAAAACAATGACAATAGTGCACATTTGCATAAAAGCCTTCCTCATCAAATTCAGAATAATTGGTCAAGTTTCATAAAATAATATCCCTGAAGTATAATAGTGCAACTTCAGGGTTTAAGTCATATACAAAACTTTTTACGACCCTTTCTAAATGCATGAAAGGGTCTATAAATACTACTAAGCTAAAAAAATCTATGAAACAAAATCCTACTAAATTGGTATCAGTAAATGCAGTCTATCTCTCAAGGGCGATCTGGCAGTCGGCGAAGTGAGTCATGCCTCAGGTTGTTTGCCCTTAAACCTTAGCTGGCTTATCGCAAGCATTGGTTCTACTTCTGGCGGTTTGTTGAGGCGCAAACTGAATTGGGTGGCGAAGGTGGCATCCTGAATGTCAGGTATAATATATCCGACAGCATCTGTTAGGCACTTCAAGGCGGCTCTTTGGCTGTATGGCTTGATTAAGAAAAACCAATAAGCATCCCATGTCAAACTGTTGATTCCAGCGATCAATCTTGTGTTTTTCTCCAGCGCCAAATAGCATGAGTGCTCCAACATATTTGCCGCTGTTAATTGACCTGGAGTGCATTGGGAAATTATATTAGATAAATAAAGTGTATTATTTACTAATTCAACCAAATTTCCACTGATTGTTTTCCATCTGGAAATTGCTCTTTCTGCTTTCATTAGTTGCGATTGCCATTCTGTGAATAATATCTCTTTGTGCGATTCCAGAATTCTTGGTAGATTAGCTGCCCGGCCTACATCAGAATCCTGCCATTCTATAAAGTTTGTCAGTGTTTCTTTGACCTGATCCAAATCGGTCCTTGCTTTTTCTACCTTTTCGTTTATAGATGCCACCAATTCGCACAATGGTTTTGCTCGTGTAATCTGTTGACATAGTAGCTTAACCTGATTAATGAATCCCTTATTTAACTCGAGCACTTCTGCTTTGAACTCGTCTATCTGAGGGAGCTTTTTCATTTGCTTAATTTGAGTGGTCAATTGAGCGATTTGTTCAACTTTCGCTTTCATTGTTCCCTCAGTTGATATTCTTAACTGCTCCAGTGCCGCCGATAGCTCCTTTTGCCTTTGTATTGCGCCTTCATCAATTCTCTGCTTTTTCCCTTGTAATTGCTTGGTCAGCTGATTATTGTTCTATTGCTGCACTAGCAATTCTTTCTCCGCCTGCTCTGCCGTCTGCTGAACTTCTGATAGTCTCGCCTGTAGTGAAGAGATGTCTTGGTCCTTGGTCTTTAATAAACTGCTTACCTCTGATGCTTTATCAATGGTTGCCGCTGAATATGCTCCAGCGAATTGCGATAGCTTGGTTAAGTTATCGGAGGGGTCAAATTCCTCTTTCCATACAACATTGCCCGTTACTATTAATTCAGGGAATGGGGAAGGTTGATCAGTTCTTCTCCTTTTCCTCTGTCGTTTTACAACAGCTTTATGCTTAGGGCTATAAAATACATCTAAAGGGGGGATCTCTTCAATTTGCAAAATGATCTCTCTCGTTGGATCTTTAGCAATTATCTCTGGTTCATTTGTTTTGGGTAGGCCGCTGGTTTCACCTGAAACCGGTTTCGATGTCACTTCTTGTGTATTATCTTCCTTAGAAACCTCATCATCTTTCGAGCATTCTAGGTTATCAATAATTGTACTGAATTGCTTCCATTGCTGGAGCAAATTCGGATCAACTAATGTATCATTCTGTGTGGTTGCATCTTCTGGATTCATCGCATCTGTTGTTTTAGTGCATCGACGTTTCGAACCAGCCACTGTGGTTCATCATCAGGATGAGAATTATTGAAGAAGTCAGAGATGGGTGAAGGTGAATAAATAGGTGAAGATGAGGGAGCGTGCAGGACCGACAAGTTCCAGATATGAGGAGGGTTTGTTAATTAAATTTAGGATGGAATTTATTTTTATTCTAATAGAGACTTTAATATAATTTTCATTTATTCTTTTATTTATTTGAATGTGTTTTAAATCAGATTGACCTAATCGTGCTTTGTAAAGCACTTTGGTAGTTTACAAAGGGTGTGGTTCAAGATTCGAAGGATGATCGAGATAAATTTGTCATTAATAAGAAAAATGACAAGGTTGTCGGAGTCATAACAACTACATTTCTATATAGATTTGCTTTTATATAAATGATCTTAACTATCTAAATGTTGTCTAGAGGAAACTAAAGATTCATTAGAGAAAACAAACAAAATATAGATTATGTAGATTGAGAAAGCATTGATCTGTTTGAACCCTATCTCCTTTGAAAGAATTGAAGATTACTCGGCTAAGGAACTTCAATTGAAATTGGCTGATAGTACCAATCTTTTGCAACACCTTGTAAGGACCATAGTACTTTGGTGATAATTTATTATCCTTCTTAGCTTGCTTGAGGGACATTTGTTTGTATGGTTATCGCCTTAAAAATACCTAGTCACTTACATCAAAATTTCTTTCACTGTGATGTTGATATGCCTATTGTTTCATTTGATTCTGCACCAAAGTGAGATTATCATTTAAGAGTTGGAGAACTTGTTGTTGATGCTTGATGTGATTTTCCATTCCTTGAACCTTAGAATTTTCTCTTAAAGATGATGTGATGGATGTTTTATGATACCCATAAAGTGCCATAAATGGGGTCATTTTTGTTGAAGCCTTATACCACCATTCAACCATAGGTAACCACTTGACTCATTATGTTTGTTTATCAGATACACAGAAACGAATATATCCTTCCAAACATTTGTTCACTATCTTCGTTTGTCCATCTATCTTAAGAGTTTGATGAGTGGTAATTCCTGCCAATATGGTTGGATTCGTTTCTTCTTTTTATGGGGTTGGCTCCTGGTGTATATCCTCCTCTTTTGATGTTTCTTGATCCTTTTCTTCCTTCTCTTCACAATCTATGTAAAATAATTTCTTCTCAGAAAACTTATAACCTTTAGTGTATTTGCTATCACAATTGTAACAAAGCTCGTTTTCTCTTTTTTCTTCCAATTGTTGTGGTGTCAACCTTGTAGGTTGTGGAAGGCTAGGAGAAACAACACTTACATATTTGTAGTTGTGAGCGGTTGGATTCCTTGTTTCCATAATTTTGCTTTCAATTATTCTTGCCAATGTGAATGCCTTCTCCAATGAATTAGGTTCCCAAAGATGAACCTCATGTTGAATGTTATCCTTTAAAGTCCCTATGAGGACATTGATCCTCTGCTTCTTTGGAATATCATTTACCCTTATATTCAATTTTTGGAAGTCCTCAATGTGCTCTGCAACTGAACCCTTTTGTTTAAGATTTATCAATTGACTAAAGAAGGTGTTGCTCTTTGTATCATAATAATGTCATTTCCTCCATGAAAATTGACCAGGTGACAAGTGGTTTACGAGAACAAATCACTGTATACCAATATACAAAATGATTCAGTTCTAAATGTAAAGATGCAATACATACCTTTTGTAACAGTTGCACATCATGTAGATCAAAATATTTCTCCATCTATAGTATCCAAGTTACCAGATCCTTGCCATCAAACTTCCTCATATCTCTTTTTCTTGCTTTTAGGAGCTCGATCTGTAATTTTAGATCTCCAAATTCTAAATTATTGTGGTAGCCCTTTGACCTCTTTCCAACCCCACAAGTCTGATTGAGATTGGATTCTTCAAGAAATAATTATGCCCAATTTTTTACAATGACCTGATTATAGATTGATTCAATAGAGTGAACTTTTAGGAAGTTCCACGTGTCACTGTTTCGAACTTTGGCACTAAAAATGATACCCAACAAACTAAATTTCGTCATCTTTTTGTCACTTTTTGCGAAATTTTAATACGATGCTCAGAGAGAAAGTTATGAAGATTTTCCCAAGGCCACCTGTTTGAGATGGAATTCGGGAGCTTGCAAAAACCCTAACTTCCTTTGATCATATCTGAACCAAGTTCTGAAATTCATACACGAGGTTCAACAAGATTTCGGCTTCTGAAGCTTCGTAGAAAAAAAATTATAGCGAAAATGTCACGATGGCCTGCTTGAAGCAATGAAATCCTAGAATCCAAAGCTCTCATACCAAATGTTATTCAACCAAATCACAAAATAGAAGAAGAGATATATAAATGACTTCAAAATAAGCCTCTTCAAGGGGGAAACCTCCTTTACATTACACAAATGAACAATACTTGGATGATACAAATGACGAGACCTCCCTTCTATATATAGGAGTGTAAGGGGTCACAACATAATCAGAGCCAACATAACAATAATAATGTAAGGGCGCAACAATAATGATAGTGGGCTTCTATGGGGCACAATAATAACAATATTGGGACTACATGAGCACAACAACAATAAGGGGGTTGCACTAATGAAAATAAGGGGCTAACCAAAGAGAAAAATAAGCCTATTGATATTACTACCAAATATTCTGACATTAAATTTTCCAGTGATAAATGACTCCAAGTTATTAAACAGTTTGTTAACGTTACCACGAAATGATTGCAAATGAGAAAGAAAGATACTGAAAAGCTTCAACGTTTACAGGAACGAGAATGGGAGAGCTGGCTGGCATGTCAAAACTAGGCAGCATAAAAATTACACATACTAGCTCTAGCCAAGATTGAGGATCATCTCATTGTTGTCCAACAGATGGTAGAAAAATTGATTGAAGAGAATGTCTAGCTTCATGTACAAGTGTCAGAGTTACAAACTCGACCCACAGTTGTTGCAAATCCTAGCTTCACATAAGCTCTGTAGAAGGCCCATGGTGAGTTTTTAGCAGCAAAACAAACTTTAGAAGCTACAGTGGGTAGACGAGTTGTTACTACTACTAGATTAAATAATTTGCATACCTACCTAGTTTTTGTTCATTCAAAAATAAGGACTTAGGAGATACTTATCAGAGATCTATCGAATAGAAAATCTTCAAATCTTAGAGCCCAGTAGACAATTAACACCCAACAGGGACAAGAAAGGGAAAACTACTCACAGCTCCTACAACAATATCACCAGAGGTTACAGGAACGGAATAAGTCTTAGCATGAAGCTTCAAACTCGTTTGAATTCCTGCAATAGATCCATTAGCAAGTTGTGAGTACTGAAGGAGTCAATCCTTTCAATCAGAGGATAGCAGACCCCACATATGTGGAAGAAAACGTGCAATATTTGACTGATCTTATAGAGTCCAACGTGAAAGCTAGAGTGGTAGTTAGAGAATGGTCAATCTTTGATGAACACCTGCAGATTCTTTCTCATGTAATCTACCATACTTCTTTATCAGGCACAGTTCCACCATCGTGAGCTCGATCGACATCACTACATCCACAACAACTTACCCATCAGTGCTACACACCCAATGTTTCAATGTTTGTTGCCACTTCAGAACAACAATCTCATGAAGAGGAAGTTGATCAAGCAATGAACTGGTCATCTAAACTAGCTTCAAAGGTTCCGACTGCAGCAATAGAGGCACATGCCAGTGATCCACCAGGTGTCTTAATTTAATATTTATTCATTGTAATACTTGTCTTTAGAAAATATATACCTAAAGCTGTAAAAATTCTATTTGTTTTTTTGTCTTTTTGTTTTACTTCACCTCTCCCTTTCTTCGGGATGAAGGAGGCCCTAGGGTGGGGGAGATGTTGGAGGAGCTAGTCAGTTTGACTAACTAGTCTGATGGAAAAGGGCTAGTCGACTCATTCGACTAGCCCCAGTGAAGTTGGTAATTTGTAATGTGATGTAAGGTTACCTAATGACAGGTTAAGCAACACGATTAATCAGACAATTAGACTTGCATAACTGACTGATGTTCGACTAGCCCCAGTGAAGTTGGTAATTTGTAATGTGATGTAAGGTTACCTAATGACAGGTTAAGCAACACGATTAATCAGACAATTAGACTTGCATAACTGTCGCGTCAGTCTATATATATCTATTTGCATAACAATGTAAAAGGTTGGTTTGATACATAATAAAGAATATATTTGTGTGTCTTGGCTATCTCTCTATTACCGTATTTCTCGTACCTTTATATCTTACTATGTAATTGCTTGAAGTATGTCAACTGGTAATAATGTATGATTTTCGTTAGATTACAACAACTTACATGTAAATATGTGGTACATACATTCAATTGATGTTTTCTAATATTCCATCTTCAATGATTCTCGCTATTCTCTTCATCATTTTTTTCTTAGTTATATTCACATTAGCTTCTTGCCTTATAATAACCAGGAAATTATGGAAACTAAACAACAAGGAACATGGAAAGTTATTTATATGATGTGATTTACTTCCTATTATGGATGCTAGGATGGTTAGTCTTCTAATTGTGCATCAGTCATGTCCCAAGTTTCCTTTGCACATTGAGGTCACGATGTGTAAGAACAATATAATTTGTTAATAATTATAACAAGCACAAGATAAGAAAATATAGGGGAAAAAGATTTGGCCATCTACAAAGCATAGCAGTGATCTCATAATAAAAATTTATACTAAATCAATTTAACCATTCTAGATCTAAATCTCACTAACAAATCATTAGTGGATGATGACAACTCATCAAAATAGGGTTTACAACTCATGACAATGTGGTATTAGACTATGTGGTATAAAGAATCAATCTAGCAAAAAGGTGAGGGTTTAAAAACAAATTCTGTGAGTGACTAAAGATTCATATAGATAGATTACAACAACGTCAAGTGTTTGTAGAAAATCACAAAGGAAGTTGTGCACTCTACAATTTGTAAGGACTTTCACATGTTTGTGGAGTTGCACTGGCCAATAAGATAATATTATGATGAAAAGTGATAGCTACAAGCTAAAAAGAAAAGGAATGAAAGGAAGTTGGTCAAATCTTACAAAATCCTATGAATTAACCAAAAGATTTTATTACTATTATGAGAATTTGTTCACTTATAACCTTTACAAAACATAAGATGGATCCTCACTTTTCACACCCCCATATGATAAATAGAATTATGTATGCTATGATAACATTATTGAAATTTCACTTAGATCCCAAACAATTGGATCCAATTTATTCTAGGTGTGTCATGGATACAAAGATTTTATCCAAAACCATATATGATCAACACTATGATGGAACCTTTACATCTTGTGTAACTAAGAGATTTTTTTTTTCTTTATTCATGTAAATCTTTGTTTGTGAATTATTTTGCATGTAATATTAGTTTTGTATTATTGTTTTAGTCTCATGTCCTTGGGATATTTTGTTGTATCTTTGTATATGCCTACTTATGTTAAATCATAACTAAAATATATAATTAGAGTAATTAGCATTAATAGGGGTTTAATTACCTCATAAATATGGTGTATACCATAAGCTAGGGATTCACTTTCTCTTTTTATAAATAAGGGTTTCCCCAATCCCCAAGGGATAACTCGATTTCTTTGGCCCTTTCTACAAAAGGCATAATTACCAGGGAGGTGGCAAGATCCATTCCCCCAAATCTTACATAATTAGAAACTAGTATTATGGTAGGTCATGAAAAATATGTGGGCAAGTGAAGGAGACTTATTTTTCTAAAAAGAAATAAAAATGAAATAAAATAATTATTCCCCCCCATATCATAATTTCTATTTATCAAACAATCAAATAATATTACCATTTTGGATAAATTCTTCCTTTAGTAATATGACTTGGGTTTACGTATGCCCAACCCTCTTTTGTGATTTGTGTGCGTGCTCATGAATATATTTCCCTTAGTTTCTACTAATTTGGTCATACAGATTAATCACTATTGTTTCATTTTTATTTGTCATTAATAGTGTTAGTATCTCTATTCCATTTAGATACATTACATGTTAGAACATTACTTCTTTATAGATGGTCAAATCTTACAAAATTCTATGAATAAACCAAAAGGTTTTATTACTATTATGAGAATTTGTTCACTTATAGTCTTTACAAAACATAAGATGGATCCTCACTTTTCACCCTTCCATATAATAAATAGAATTATGTATGCTATGATAACATTATTGAAATTGCACTTAGATCTCAAACAGTTGGATCCAATTTATTCTACGTGTGTCATGGATACAAAGATTTTATCCAAAACCATCTATGATCAACACTGTGATGGAACCTTTATCTTTTGTGTAACTAAGAGAAGTTTTTTTCTTTATTCATGTAAATCTTTGTTTATGAACTATTTTGTATGTAATATTAGTTTTGGTCTCATCTCCTTGGGATATTTTGTTGTGTCCATATATATGCCTACTTATGTTAATTAAGAAATAAAATATATAATTAAGTAATTAACATTAATAGGGATTTAATCACCTCATAAATATGGTGTATACCATAAGCTAGGGATTCACTTTCTCCTTTTATAAATAAGGATTTCCCAATCCCCAAGGGATAATGCGATTGGTTTGGCTCTTTCTACAAAAGGCATAATTACCAGGGAGGTTGCAAGATCCATTCCACCAAATCTTACATAATTAGAAACTAATATTATGGTAGGTCATGAAAAATATGTGGGCGCATGAAGGAGACTTGCTTTTCTAAAAATAAATAAAAATGAAATAAAATAATCATTTCCCCCAATATTATAATTTCTATTTATCAACCAATCAAATAATATTGCCATTTTGGATAATTCTTCCTTTAGTAATATGGCTTGGGTTTACATATGCTCAACCCTCTTTTCTGATTTGTGTGCATGCTCTTGAAGATATTTCCCTCACTTTCTACTAATTTGGTCATATAGATTAATTACTATTATTTCATTTTTATTTTCCATTAATAGTGTTAGTATCTCTATTCCATTTAGATACATTACATGTTACAACAATACTTCTTAATAGATGGAGTAGAAAAATGTATGCATTTGATATGGACAATAATATTTTAGTGAATATACAAATTTAAGATTTTATTGTACCATTATTAAGTAGATTCAAATGTTTCATAAAAATGGTTGTAACAATTTTTTTTTTTTTTTGAGTAATATTGAGGGAGTCATAACATTTTAAAATTAACTTATTATAACTAACATTATTGCAAACAAAAATGTTGACTTACAAAAAGAACATCTCCCTACTCAAACAACCTTTTCCATGTGGTTCAAAAGGGGTTTGGAAGGCAATCAAGAAAAAGATATATAGGTATAATTTTATCCTAGTTTAGAATAGTTGCATAGATATAAATATTTCAAGTTTGAGGTATGAAAATCCCTCATTTGTTGGAGCTTTTGATAACTCATGATAAAGGTCTTATAACAAGTGTGTAAGCCTATTTGGAACAAAATTTGATAACTTTTGGAAAACAATGTGAGAAATAGTTGCTTTCAAAGTTTTACCTTGAATTTTACATCAAAATGGAAGAACCATTGAATGTAATTCTACCTCTAGTTCTAGGATACAAACCTCACTATGGACATCAACTTCATATGAATTAAATTGAAGGTTATGCAAATACTATATAAGAAGAATGAAGACTCATAATATGAGAAGAAAAATTACTAAAAATAAATATAAATCAAGTATGTAAAAGAAATAGATGCTTGGATGAATTTAGAAGATTGATGCATTGTATGCAATGACCAAATACTTGGTGAAGGGTGTAAAAAATGAAATAAATATGGGAAGAAAAATTACTAGAAATAAATATAAATGAATAATGTCAAAGAAATAGATTCTTGGATAAATCTATAAGATCAATGCATTGCATGCAATGACCAAACTTCTGTTGAAGAAGAGGTATAAAATGTGAAATTAATTATTGAAATTAATCATGAACATATATAAAAATGGTTAATTTGGTGATATGCATTTAAGAAGGATTTAGTGGATCAAGGTATTGATAAGCAACAAGTTAGGATCTAAGGTTCATTGAATTAGCATGATGGTAAGTTTGGCTTAAATTGGTTTTGTTCTTGAGAGTTGGCGTTTTGAAGGAACGTGGGACAGGAATATAGAAGGATTAAGGACACCAATGGATGTGGTAATTAGTCATTCATTCATTCAGATCCGATTAAAGAATTCATTGGTGTCCATGTCTAAGGTCTTGTCCATTCATTATTGACTAGGATTGAATATGAAAGGAATGACTTATTCTTAAGGATAGGTGAAGGAAGTGCAATATTCTTCTATACGATGATAAAGAAATAAACCTAATGGAAAAATGGTCAACCACATAAAGTCCCTCCTACTTATTGTTGCCTTAATTAGGAGAATGAAAATCTATTCTCACCCAAAGTCTAGTGTTGCTCGGGATGAATCTCCTCTCCATGATGAATCTTCTACGTTAGTTCTTGAAAAGAGTCAATCATTGCATTCATTTTTGTCTTAGCACAAGTACATTGATGACAATTTTTATTAAATATGTGAACTATACTTGGGTCTATATGACCCCTTGGAACATTTAGAAGTAGGGGCGAAGTCCATCTCGATTCAACATTTTTATGAAGATCATTCTTCAAGCTTCCATCTTGAGACTAATTTACATGATGCTTTTCAACTCCATGTTTTGATGCACATGATCATCTCCAATCGAAGACCAAAAAAATGCAAGAAGGAGAAGTCACATGGATTGTTTGGCTCTCAAGCTTTTGAATAAAAAATGCAAAGAAAAAGTTTATGTTGTATATCTAAACACAATATTTTTATCTATGCAAATAAATCTATGTTGTGGGTTATTTTGTATATTAATCATATCTTTGTAATAATATAAGATGGTTGAGTCCTTGTGCAATGTCATTTAGAGTAAGTAGTGTTAATAAGTACCTTAATACCACATAAATAAGATATTGTTTCCTCCTTTATAATCAATTTTGTATATTAATTGATCAAATCACATTAAAATTCTGAAAAAAAATCTTCATCCAACAATCTATATTTATAGGTGCAATCCCTTTTTGGTTCTACATGTACCCATAAACCCTTTTTGTTTTTTTTTTTTGGTAATTTATGTATATATTGTACATGTTCATAAATATTTTTCTTTCTTATTTTTTCTATTATTAAAATCTTTTGTTTCTAAATACTTTGTGAAATAACTTTACTTTTATGAAAGAATATAAAAATTGTTCAATATCCATCAAACTGACTAAAATTTTATATATTTAATCAATAACACATTAAAAAAACGCAAATTTGAATAAGAAAATCCTTCCTATTCATCCCTTTTCAATTTTTTTCATATAAACATAAAACTTATTATCACCAAATTTCTGAGATTTTTTAAACTTGAGAGCAGAGTATCTTGACTGCTTCTGACAATACTTTTATGTTTAAATATGGCTTTGGCTATACATGTACTTTTAATCACTGTCTTGGAGGCCGCTTATAGTTGTATATGATGTCAAATTGGAGAGGGGAGTCATTTTAAGCTGTATTCCTTATCTCAAGTTTATGCATTTGACACTTTGGGTCTAAGGGCTGTTATTTTGATATTGTGGTTGATATCATGTATTTTTTATATGAATATTAACTGTAAAACAATCTGTGTTCATTATCTCTGTACTCACACATTAATGCCTAACATTGTGATCTGTTTGCAATTTTATCAAAACATTTATGCCCAACATTTTGATCTGTTTGCAATTTTATCATTTTGATTCTTTTAATTTCTTTTTCATTTTTATCTCTATGGATAATTGAAAGTTTGTATTCCTGACAACCATGGAATCCTTAATTCCTAAAAATTAATTGCCTCTTCTGATCACAGATCTTCATCGCCATGTTTGACAACCAAGTATGATGACAATCTATTTTATGAACTATCAACAGGACATATGGCTCCTATAGAAGAAGGAATTATATTTCAATCATTGATTTTCCAATTGTTTGAAGTATTGGAACAATGGAATTATGCCCTACAAACCCATTACTGGGTTTTCTAGAGGATCAGGCTGTTCTAAGAAACTTATATGGCTCCTATAGAAGACGGCATTATATTTCAATCATTGATTTTCCAATTGTTTGAAGTATTGGAACAATGGAATTATGCCCTACAAACCCATCACTAGGTTCTCTAGAGGATCAGGCTATTTTAAGAAACTTATGCACAGTAAATTGTTAAATTAGAACTGATGCAAGGGATGGGCACCAGGAGACATTTAATAGAAAGAAATTGCTTGAAATCATAATATACTTCTGAAACTGCTAATTGCAATATCCTTTTCAGTATTGAAAGTAATGGGAAGTGTGGCTTACCTGGTTTGAAGAAGACTGAAAGGCCAAAATCAATGGCCTTCAAAGGCGAGTTTTCCTCCTTGTTGAGAAACAGAAAATTCTCTGGCTTGAGATCGCGATGTATGACGCCCATTGAATGGCAAGTGTGCACCACCTTAACCATGGTCCTGCAAAGTGAAGCAGCTGCTCTCTCACTGTAATGCCCCTTGGCAATAATTCTATCAAAGAGCTCCCCACCAGCACAGAACTCCATGACCAAGTTCACAGAATGCTTATCCTCATAAGCACCCTTCAACTCCACTATGTTTGGCTGTCCAGTCAGGTGGTGCATGATCTGGACCTCCCTCCTGACATCCTCTATATCGTTAATGTTGTTTAATTTCCTGGTTGCTATGGATTTGCAGGCATATTTCTGAAGGGTTTTCTTGTGGGTACAGATGTATGTGACCCCAAACTGACCTCTTCCTAATTCTTTCCCAATAGTGTAAAATGCTCTCACATCCTCCATTGGCTTGCCTAGGATTCGCCCTTTCTCCCGTTGGGGTTCTGTATAGCCTTTTGCAGGAGAAGGCTGTGGATGTGTACTTGTAGCAGCATTGCCGGGGATTGGACGAATACTACTGCGAGGCCTTCCCTGTTCAGGGTTGTCTCGTTTTCTCAAATGGCCATGAAGGTTCCCCATTGATTGTAACGATACCCAAGTGAGTTTTATTGATCAGCGAGAGCTCCCGACTGAGGATGTATGATTTTGAGTGGGATTTGCAATGCAAAATGGTGAGGGAGGATACAAGAAAAAGGAAAAGGATGTTTGCAGTGAAATTTTGGGATATTGGAAAGGCCCGGCAACAAATTTTTTGAGGTTGGGAAATGCCCAATGAAATTTCAATGGGCGAGAGATCCAGGGGGCTGTATGATGATGATGCTCAAGCACAGCAAGAGCATCGGGGATGCTCAGCTTGATTGTAAAACAGATCTATAAATTTGAAATAAAAAGCAGATGCCAAAAGAGGATGCTCACAGTAAAGTCACGTCATGGAATATGTTCGAAGTGTAAGGTTTTCAATTCAATTCCATTGGCCAGACGTCTCTTCCTCTTTGGGCCAGGGTTCCTGTCGTCTTATTCCTGGCAATTCTTTTATTAAATAAATAATTCCTATGGAATTTGTTCCGGGCTGGTAGTTCTGGTTCAAATGGCTGAAAAAAAAAAAAAAAATCGGCTGAATTGGTAAATATTCTAATCTAAAATATGTATCAATTGATAAAGCAAAGTGATGGTATATTTTGTCAGGTATTTTAAAAGTATTATATTCCAATGTGGTTTAAAAAAGTTTTGTTTTTATGGACAAATTTGATAGGATTAAACTCATATATAATGATTTTTTTTGTTAAATGATAATCGTAATAGAGAGAAAATTCGTGTGTTTGTCAAAAGATCATTTATATAATAAAGAATTGTTTTGTTAAATGATAATCGTATTGGAGAGAAAATTCGTGTGTTTGTCAAAAGATCATTTATATAATAAAGAATTGTTGGTAGTTTCTTTTGCTGTGGATGTAAGCTCATTTATATAATAAATAATTGTTGGTAGTTTTTTTAATTGTTGTTGATCTCAAGTTTAATTATTGATCTCATGTTCAGGGGGAGTTTGGTGAGTATTCATGATGTTAGTGATGTCATTCTTGCTTAAGGTGTGCCATTGATTGTTGTGTATATGTAACTGTAGATTTTCTATTTTGAAGTCATGAACGTAAACTAGTTGGATGGCTTAGATTAGAAAACATTTTGCCTACATTTATCTTGATCAAAAGAGCATGCAAAGTGTTTGGTTGGATAGTCTTTTCAAAGAGCTTTCCAATGATATATGGCACTTTTCCTAACTCCCAAGGAATGCGGAGAAAAATATGTTTGAAGTGAAGCACTTCAACATGGGTTCCAACCTAATCAAATTTCCAAAATCTAGGTCATCTAGGGATGCATTGAGGCATATGATCATCCCAGATGCAGTGGATTGTGGATTAAGTAAAGCAAGCAAGATATTTGAGTATCTGGGCTTCAAGGTCATCTGAGCGTATGGGGGTTGCCCAAGACAAATACCTACAAGATAGGCCAGATGTCGAATTTCTCGAGTAGGTGGTGGACCCCTTACAGGCGGAAAATAAGGAAGCGACATGGCATATAGGTGGCAATGATGTGACATACAAGTGGAAGGTCGATGACATGGCATCACGACGACATGACATGTGGCATCTAAATAGTTGTACAAGTGGCACTAGGTGGTAGTGACATGACACAAATGATGATGTGGCATTCTATGGTCATGACATGTGGTAGGTGGATTTGGAATTTTTGGGTGGCCAAGTGGTCCCTTTTTTAGTGACACGTGGTAGTGACGCAGAGATGATGTGGCATGAGAGATGGTAGAGAGATGATGTGGCAAGTGATGTGGCATGACAAGTGGCAAAGAGACGATGTGGGAAGTGACATGGCATGACAAGTGGCAAAGAGATGACATGGCAGACGATGTGGCAATGACATGGTAGATGATGTGGCAAGTCTAGGGATTCGTGCTACGGGTTTGGTGTGGCAAATTTTTCCTTTGTATTTCAATTTTCCAAAGTGGTCCTTTACATTCAGTATTATGCAATTTTTTGGGCATCCGCCCCTCTAGGGTTGTAGCAAGCAAGAATAGATTACTAAGCATGGATCATTGGATTAAGGGAGTTTTATGCTATGAGGAGTTATTAAGGCATCCAACCCTCCATGGTTGTAGCAAACAAGTATACATTATTAAGCTTAGATCATCAGATTGAGGGAGTTTTCCATTGCGACAAGGAGTTATCCAGGCACCCACCCCTCTAGGATTGAAGCAACCATACATAGGTAACTTATTCCCAGATTTGGATTTAGACGGAGTCAAAGGGTTTGGTCAAGGTTCACTCTAGGTATGGGTTCTAGAGTGCCGAGAGTATTCAGGAATCTAGCCATTGGGGGGTTGACCCATGTGACAATCTCGATAAGCACTAAGAGTTAGACGTTGGATACCAGACTTAAAGGGTTAACCCTTGGTCTAACCTATGGTCATATGAGAAAAGTGCCAAAAAAAAAGGAGCTTCAGTGCTTTAGCACCATTCATGAATTTAAAGGTTGATAAGGTGTTATGTGCTGATATAGTAAAGCAAAAATTTCCAAGGGTGAAACCATGGACCTATACCCATTGTAAGGAAGGACCTAAACCATAAATACAGAAGATAAATAATTGTACAATTTTTTTGATGGAGTGGAGAAGAAAGAAAAGGATTAATAGAAAGATCAAATGATGAAAGGAAGAAAGAGCAGACGGTACAAATACAATAATGTATCAGTGGATGTTTATGAGGAGTAATGTGGGTAATATAGCCAATGTATTTGCCAACAAGAGCAATCGATGATAAGAGTGCTGAGTGATAGAATGAAAGAATTGAACAATTAAATAACACTAGTTGGGGGATTGATGTTCCCAGTAGGTGGGAGCTTACTAAACTTTGGGGATAGGTATCTTCAGTGGGTCGGATTCTGCAATGCTACAAAATCTCCTACAATTGGGAGCTTGTGAATTTTGTAGTTGCAGGTTGGTGCTTACAACAATAATTTAAAGAAAATAATAATTGTTTGTCATTTTCTCCATTTATGGGTTTCCACGTTAAATCTTTGAAGTTCTATGTGTTCATTTAATTACGTGATGTTTTTCTGTTTATTCCATAAATGTATAAGAAATAAGGATTAAAGTGAAAGTTTCATTTTGGGTAATAAGAATACTGATTCACCCCCCTCTCACAGTGATCAACAATTAGTATCAGAGCAAGATTCCTTCAACAACATCCTAACTAGTGGAAGGAAGATCTTACACAAAATGACAAGTCAAGATGATGTTTTCTCAAGCATAACTCCACTATTTAATGGTACAAACTTTACCTTTTGGAAAATCAGAATGAAGACTTATTTGATATCAATTGGCATGGACATTTGGAAAATTGTAGTGAATGGATATCAAAACCAAGCAACTCCTCTAATTGATGAGGTTCATAAGAAAAGGTATGAAAACAATGTTAAGTCTATGGATGAAATTTTGGGTGGACTTCCACAATCATAATTTGTCAAGGTAATGCAGTATGAGAAAACCAATGAAATGTGGGATACAGTTGTCAACCATTATGAGAGGGACATGGAGGTCAAAAATGCAAAACTACAGGCCTACAAGATACAATATGAAACCTAACAATGAATGAGGATGAAAGAATATACAATTTATTTCTTAGAATGAATGAGACTATAGACACAATGAAAGGGATAGGTGATAAAATTGATGATGCTACAAAAATTCAAAGAGTGTTGAGATCACTTACTACTAGATTTGATGCCAAAGTCTCAACAATAGAAGAAATGCATGAATTAGATCAGCTAACCATATAGAATCTTCATGGAATATTTACAGACTATGAGATAAGAACGAAGGAGGATCAACCAAAACTCAGAATCTGCTTTTAAAGTATCAAACAAGTCAAAACAATATCTAGACCAAGACTACTCGAGCCACACTTTAGACGAAGAGGAATCAAATTTTGTCAAAAGACTACAAAAGGGTATTGAAAAATATAAAGGTATGTTACCCTTCAAGTGTTTTCATTGTGGTAGAATAGGGAAATTTGCTTCCAAATGTCCTTATGGAGAAAATAATATTGTTGAAAAGGAAGAAAAGGGAAAGAAAACATCTAAGAAAAATATCAAAAAGAAGTTTGTTAAGAGGAAAATTTTTACTTTCACAAGAAGACAATTACAGTTCATCATAAGATGAAGTAGATTATGAATCTGACACAAGTATTGACGAGAATCTCCTTATGTCATTTGAAATCCAGATGTATGGTCTAGAGAAGAATGATTCAAAAGAATGTGAAGCAATTGTTGACATGGCAACTAAACTTCTAAGTCATTGGAGGAAACAAATAGGCTTAAAAGAATTAACAAAAACTAGAAAGAAGAAATCCAAGCTTACATTTAGAAGAAGATAATAATGCAAATGAAGAAAGGGTTATTTTAAGAGTCCAATTAGAAGAAGCCAAACAAGTGGTAGAAGTTTTAATTAAGCAGTTACAAGATGCAAAGAGATACTATTGTAAACCAAAATTAGAAATTTTGTCTTTGAGAAAGATTTAGAGAAGACTAAAACACAATTGAATTCAAACCTAAAATTTGTGAAGGGATCGACAACCTTAGACAAAATTGTCAGAACTAAGAAATCTCCATCAATTAAAACATGACTTAGTTACAAAGAAACCCATGAGCAAGACAAAGGATATCCAAGCTTCAAAGCATCAAAATCAGAGGGTTCAAAGAGCTATGCTAATGCTCTTAAGGGAACAGGTAACAAGTCTAGCAAACCCAACAGAGGAAGCAATGATCAACAGAAACATAGTTAGCCAAGCCAAACAAGTAACATAAAAGTAAGGAAGCAATAGAGGTCAATGCTTCATCAGATAAAAAAACAAGGGCCAATACCATAAAGAGAATCCTTCACTCCCAGCTATCCAAACATTTTCTATGCTTATTGTTTTATGTGCCATAATTTTGATCATAAGGTAGTATATTGCAAAACATACAAAGTTATCAAGACTGGAAATGCGAAGATTAAGCCAAATTTGCATGAAACGAAAAGAACTATAAAATCATTCAACAATACATTCTCTCCCCTCATGGATGATATTGAGAGTTGCATTTGCAACAAAGTTAGACATAAGGCTAATGAGTGCAGAAGCAAATTACTGTCCTCATATCAATATGGAAAAAAGGAAGAGTTCACAAAAATATGGAAGAAGAAGAAGAGTATACACCCAGAAAGAGCATGGGTTGGTCCTATATGAAAAAATAAGGAAATTAGTGTCACATTGATAGCGGATTTTCAAAACACATGACAAGTGACGAAAGTAAATTTATATCTCTCAATTAAGAGAAAGGTTCAAATTTTACCTTCAGTAATAATGCATCGGCAAGAATAATGGGCAAAGGGACAGTAGCCTTGGAAAAAGGAAATACCAAGGCTCAAAATGTGTTATATGTAGATGTTCTTAAGCATAATATTCTAAGTGCTATTCAGATGTGTGACCAAGGACATTCAGGTCAGATGAGTGTGTGGTCAAAGAGTTAGGAACAAGAGAAACTATAATTAGGGTAGTTATGACACCAATTAATGTATATGTGTTGGAGACAAAGAAGGTTGCTATTTGGGTAAAAATGATGATATTTGGTTGTGGTACAAGAGATTAGGCCACCTTAGTTATCATCAAGAAGTTAAATTAGGTAAAAAGGGTGTTGTTTGAGACATGCCCAAAATCACCAAACTTGGAAATAATGTTTGCAAGTCATGCCAAAATGCAAAACATTCAAGAGTATTATTGAAAGCAAAGTAATATTTTATAAAAAAGCCACTGGAGCTGATTCATATAGATAATGTGGACACGCAAGAATGATATCTCCATGAGGTGAGCAATGCTTTATGTCATTGATTGATGATTACACAAGGATGGGTTGGGTCAGTCTGTTGAAAAATAAGGTTGAAACTTTTGAAAAATTCAAAATATTCAAAGCACCAGTGGCAAAATGAAATGGATCTTAAAATTAAATTCCTTAGATTAGATATAAGAAGAGAGTATACATATAAGGAATTTTATGAGTTTTATGAACAAAATGGGATTAAGAGACAATTCTCAATAGCTAAAACCCCTTAGCAAAGTGGAGTAGTTGAAAGGATGAATATGATTGTAACAACCCAGGTGAAAAGTTCATGTAATAAAAGTTAATAAAGGAAAAATAAGACCACTGGTAAGGGACATGTATCCCAAGCTGAATGTTGGGCAAATATATCCTAGTGGGCATCACTGGATGTGTGTTTTGGCTAAGGAAAATTAGCAAAGGCTAAGGCAAAGGAATTAAAAGGCTAAATCACATCATTGGCACATTTATTTATGAAAATAATGGAAATTAGGAGAAAAGGGAGGTGAATCATCACATGTTGCATATGAGGAGGAAATTGAAGGAAAATAATGGAAAATGAAGAAATTAGAGGCCTCATGCATAAAAAGGATTATGAGGATCAGTTCATGAATTTTGTCAAGTTTAAGTTTGGAGCTCTCTCATTATTCAATCTCTCTCACTCTCTTGGTCACTTAAAGTTTCTTGGAGCACTCTAGTTTGGAGCAAGGAAAGGAAATCAAGGATCCAGGAAAGGAAATTAGGACTCAAGCAACTTCAGCAAGAATTCTTGTAGGTAACTTATGCATGTGTCATTTCCTAGCTGGTTTGTACATGCATGACTTTTCATGTTGGTGTATGGTTCTCTTGTTGTCGGTGGCATGGTCTTTTCGGGTTATGACAATGGATTTCAGCGTAGCCTAACCTTTTTTCTGGATGTCATGATATGTTGGAATGTTTTTTTTTTGTTTTGGAGCTTTGATTTACCAGATGGATTTCAGAATCCAAGGCAGAGGTGGTCTCAAGGTTCATTCCCAAAGGCATAGGAATCCCTTGACTAGTTTTGGCGGGATACACAGTAAAACTTGAGGGAGCAGTATCAGTTTAGGGTCTAGTGATCCATGTTTGGATTGCGGTAAAGCCTAAGAGACAAGGAGACGAAAAACTCCTCAAGGATAGTGATGGATTCCAGATGGAATTCCAAGTTATTTTCGGTTGTGATTGGAGCACCAGTTTTGGTGTGATTGTGGTTGAATGAGGGTGGAGGTGGTTTAACTTTTGGATTCCCTTGGTTGTTCTTGGATTAGTTGTTCTATGAGATCTCACATTCATGCTTGGAATATGACACGGGGGTGACTAGCTAAAAGAGAGATTTGTTTCATCCATGTCTATGGTCGGGTGGTACGTGGAAGTCCCAAACCTGGTCGGATTTGCCTATGATTAATAAAATCTAAGTTATCTTACTTTTGCACTGAATTATATGTGGATTTAATGGTTGTCATATCTCTAATATTTATATGGTTTTATGTTGGTTATAAGCATGGTTGAATGACTAGTTCATGTGATGGTTATTTCATATATTTAATTGATGATGTAGTAGTTCAATGCTGAAGGAGGTGAACCTTCTTGTTACATTTCATAAGTTGTTTCAGTCATTTATGCATTGTCTTGAATCCTATACATGTAGGTTTCATTGATGCCAAGTGTTTGACAGAATGTCAGTCCGAGGTCATTGGCACATAACTAGAAATTTTGGACCAGAATCGCTGGCAGGTAGGCCTGTGAGAGCAACTTTAGGTTTCTGGCTGCTCCCTTTCCCATAGCATGAGAGTGACTGAGGCCTAAGAGATGCAGAATAGAAGTGGGACCCAGGGATAGGTTGTTTGAGTGGTTGACTTGTCTGCTAAGGGGTCCATTGGTGACGTTGGAAGATTGTATGATGTTTCATTGATTCCACTTCCTTAAGCTAACATAGGAGGTCGAATTAGATCATAGTAGCCTCTCTTCTCATGTTTACCCTGGCAGGGCATGGTTACTTTGGGTAGACCTGGGAGGGGGTGTTACAGATTGGTATCAAAGCATGGTTACGCTCTCTTTGGGTCATATCTGGTGCTACAAATATGGGTGAATGTGTTGGTCATGCATGCATGTCAGTTGCATGCATGGCTCTTACACTTGCATTCCATGTGCTTATTGCACGACATCAAATTGATCATGGTCGTAGTAAGGTTATCATGAGGAACTCGATGTCGATTTTATGGAATGCACTGTCATGAGTATATGACTAGTTATACAATTATGTGTGACTTGATTATGTTGTACCTTTGAGACAATAGTGGTCAACTGTTAATGCCAGAGCATCTAAGATAATTATTTTGGGGGTTTTTGTTTTAATTTGGAAGACCAATGAATGAAACAGATATAACATTGTAATGCCTAACCTTTTGAATAATATTAATCCCAAAGTAGAGGGCTGCTATAAAACTTCACACAGTGATAAAGATTGAATAGTGGTGAGCAGAAAACAAAAAATAATATAATTATCACAATTCTCAGATAGATAATTAAATAATCATAAGTATGAAAACCTATGACCGATGTTTAGAAGGTTCAAGAGAATATGCTTATGCTTACAACAAGAAGTTGATGATTTATTGATTCAGAGGGAATTAATTAAACGGACAGTTCATTAATCCATTCTATTTATAGATTATCACTTTAGAAGCTTATAGGAATAGATTGAGACACAATTATTCCTACCTAGGTATCCTCTGTAAGACATAAGAATATGAAGAAAAGCATAATGTGTAATACTAGAAAAACTTACAGGAAACACAAATTGTGTAAAACTGAATTCAAAATCCTTTGCTTTGTATTAAGGGTCCACAAAAGCTAATACATCAAATGTTTACAAATGCTTCTTCAAGGGTGAACTCTCTTTCAATGGTCAACCCGGTTCAATGGTGAACAATGAACCCTTAATAACTCGAGAAGAGAGTTATTTATACAATAGTAGAACTAAGAAAATATCCTAAACTGTTTAAGAATTTATTCTAGGAAAAGGAAATATATTCATTCAAGAAGATAGAGACAACTATTGAACTGTTGCTTGTTGTCCCTATTATTTAGGTTTTGTTGGCTTTGGTCTTTGATATTTTTCCCTATAAGCTGTTTGTCTATTTGATATTCACGTTGGAAGTCATATTCACTTATGACCTTTCATCTAATACACTTTGACCTTATTGACCTGACAATATCCTTTACTGTGCCTTTTTACTTTTACTGTACATTTCAAGTTTTTACTGTGTATTTAAACAGTAAATCATTTAGCTTTTTTTATGTCTCAGCATCGGGTAGTTTGGATATTGATCATTTGTTTGTGGTGGCCTGGGTGCAGGTGTAATGGACAATCGTTCAAATCCAGAAACGATTTCTACAAGTTTAGGTGGAATTTCTTCTTGGACTTCCTTTGGAGTATCAGTCAACCTCCAAACTTGCTATTTTGCTAAATTAGTATAACTCCTTAATTTTAGCTGCAATGATAAGTGCTTTACAAGTCCTCTAAGCATCGTACATTGCAAATCGCATTTTCTTAAGGCTAAGGTACATTCACTCATGAAATCTTTCGATGTGAAACAAATTGGCGATCCTCCACCGATTGATCAAGCACACTTTATCGCACATCGCAAATCGCATTTGCTCACAGCCAAGGTTCATTCACTCATGAAATATTGCGATGTGAAACACATCAGTGATCCTCCACTGATTGATCAAGTGCACTTGATCTAATGGTCAGCAACGATATCGCACGGGGATCTTGCGCAACGTTTACCGCCCTTACAGAGCCAATAAGGATTATAAATCTTTGATCTATAAATGTTTGGGGCTGTTTTTGAAATTAAAGCCTGATCACTTGATGACCCGATATACATTAGATAACAGAGGCCATCAAATCCTACGGCTTGCGGGTCTTCAACTAGCACATGGGTTAAAAACATGCCTAACCCCCGCAGTTGATTGTGACACAAGACATTGAATATTAGATTGATGGCTAAGAGTGAGTGTGGTGCTTCAACTACGATCAAGAAATCTGTACAATTCCACCCCCGTAGTTGCTGATCACCCAGATCTTATACATGACAAAAGAGAAATTAAACGCAATCACACCAAATCATACAAAACTCTAAATTTTTAGCCCAAACTGGAAATTTCAATAACATATAGAGATACTTCAGATGGATGCAACAACTCCAGGATTTACCAATTATACACAAAAATACACAGAGATATAATTTCTGCGACTTAATCTTATATGGCCAAAACAAGCCAAATCAGTCAAAATCCCCTTACAATCATTTAGAGCTTACATAAATACCATTCATTCTAACAATCAGATCCTTAATCACTAAATCGAATATGCCTAATCTTAAATAATATCTAACCTGGTTGATATTCTCCTCGATAATCTCAACTGAATCTAAACTATATGAATTTATTACAAAACCACTCAATCCCTAAATCCTAGCTCAATCCTATCTAGAAAACTTGTAAATTGATAGCTAAAAGATCCTACTCCTTAGCTTGTAAACTTTTTTTATATTTTTGGAATAAATTCGAAGCATTTTGTCTTCAAGCCTCATGCTCTTGCATCAGTTTGTCTTTTAACTATATGTTTTTTCTGCCTCCTCTGTTTTTTCTTTTAACTGTGTAAATTGTTTGTTTTAACATTTACTATGTAAATGATTTCTTCTGCTCTGTCTTTTGTTTAGAATCGATTTCAGTTTGTACAGGACAATCATTTGAATTAATTTCTCGAGAGTCTGGATCAAACATTTTTTTAACTAGGATAAAAACTGTTTGTCTAGGTCTCCTGGTCTTCTGCTAATCACCTGCAAAATACAACAATTTTTAAGAAAAACACAGGCCGATAGGGAGGGCCGAAATGGCTTCAGGGAATAGGATAGTGTATGTATGGAGTCTTAGCAATTTTTGGATGGAAATCAGAGGTCAAAATACGTTGCAGAGGCTCAAGGTGCTGTAGGAAGGTTTATACAGGTTTTATTGTGTAAACGGGCGAAAAGAGCGAAAGTGAGGGTTTTGGCGTTTAAATGGGTAAACGGTTAACTTTTTAAAATTTGGAGTAAAGTGAACAGTGGATGGTTTTATCATACACAAGGAAGCAGTTTCGAAGGCTCATTGCACCACTTTTGGTAGTGGGGTGGTTTTTGTCCAATGGCACGCGAGTTAACGTGGGAATGACACGTAACCACAAGGGGCCCGAGCAAAACTACAAATCTCGCGTGCTCTTGGGCCTTTAAAGATCAGAGATTGGGAGCGTACGATATGGCTAGGGATCATTAGATTTGGGAGCAAGTGATCAGATAGCTATCACGTGGTCGAGATGCATGGAGGGAGCAGGCACGAAGATTAGCGGGCCTCGGGAATAATTACGAAGGATTTGTAATTATTTATTGAATAAAGCGGGTTTAAACACATTGTGATAGGTTTATGGAGTGGGATCGGGGTTACAACATAGAAGATATGAGTTAAATAAGTATATTGGTGGAGTTAACTTTATAAAGCGGGGGTAAACCAAACTTAGGCTTAAAGGGGTTTTATGGGTTTTTAGGGAATTTACAAGGGAAAGTAATATTTTCAAATGGGAATGGGTTTCACACTAGGGAGAAGGGGTTTTTAGGTAGGAGAATGAGTTCGGAGGGTAATTTGCTAGGGAAATGTGTGAAACCAAGGGAAAGGTTGAAAATGAAGGGAAAAGGGTGTTTGCTTAAGAAATGATGGGATAACGAGGAAACTAGTAAGTATGTAGTGGGGGGTGAAACGAAATGAGGGGAAGTTAAGCAAATCAACTTGTGAACATCTTTTCACTTTCATAATTGCTCTTGCACATTGAAACACATGATCAAGCATGGTAAATGTACTTCTGGAACTTTTCTTCTACCTACCCATTTACTTACCCTAACATTTTTTCATCACTTAATTTGGTGCATTTAAGTTAGGAGACCCTTTATTTCCTTTTTCTTTTGAAAAGCAAACTATCTAATTCTAACCTTATAACATTCAAGGGCTTAGATTAAACTGATAAGCTCCTTATTATTCTCTACCTAACTATTGATCTGCCAAGATTAAACAATTTGGCTAGACTTTTATTCTCTAACTATAAACATGAAATTTAAAGCATGAACTAGTCAAGATTAAACTATTTGACTATCATGGGTTGTGGCATTTATGACAAGCTACACACAACCATTATTTTGCATAATAAATTAAAAGTAGTGGCACTTGTACTTGCACATTTTCAGAGCTTACTGTTTTTTGCTTTTCTCTCTAACCTAACATTTTATTTTTGCCTTCATTTTTTAGGGCATCTATTCTAACATTTTTTTTGATATGGACATATTTATCAAGATATTTCCTAACATTTTTTATTCAATATTCTTTTTGTCCATATCCTAGCTTAACATTTTTGAAAAATATTTTCATTTTTTGGCTAATTGATTCTAACTTACCAAAGCCAAAAAATGCTACAGTAGATTACATCCTTGTATGTTGGGTTTCATTCTTGGTTATTTGATTACATGCATCAGTATTGTAGGTTGATTACAAGAATTAATCGCTTATACTTGACTACATGTGGTTATGCCTATGTCTAGTTGATTAGGCATTGTTTATTTAAGTGGATAGTTGCATGAGGTAGTGTGTATATTGGAGTAATGGTTGTTGTCATGCATGAGGTCATAGCATGCATTGTTGATATGGCCTTGCATTGATGACTGTACCCTACATAGCATGATGGTTATGTGTTGATGCACTTATTGATATATGTATATATGTTATTATGGTTATGTTGTACATGCATCATGTTGATTTGATGATCTTGTAGACAAGGCATACTCCTTGAGTTATGCTAAGGTACATTGATTTATGGTGATTTGGTTTAGCTGACATAATATGCCTTGCAGGAAAGAGATCAGATGGCTAGCAAGGTGGTAGACTACATAGAATCTCCCTATGCATAAGATGGGAAGAATGGTGTGGGGCACTCTTTTGACTTAGCAGACACCTTGAGAAACCTGAAGGAAGAAATAAAGAGTTGGAAAGCAGAAAATGACAAAATCATGTAGGCACAAGAGAAACAAGCAAAGGTGACTGCAATATTACTTTAGATTTTGTCAGATTTGTAACGACGGATACCTCTTCAAATTAGCCATGGACATGAGGATATAACTAATGGGGCATATGGCAACAGGTCTCATAATAGACAAAGGTCTCATAATAGACAAACGTTAGGTAGATCTGACACTATCAGAGATGGACGATTGTTGGACACTCCTTGTTAGAGCCTAGATTGACCTCAGGTTGAAGGGAGGCAATTCTAAGATAACCACAAACCAAACTTAACCTGGTAGCTAGCCCTACCAGGTCGGGAGAGGGCTCTCTCCTTATCAATCTCAGCCGAGATCACTGCAAATAGGGATTTTAAGCTAGGTATAGTAGCTCTAAGGTTTTTGATTGATTTTGTTGGTTTTGTTGGTGGATTAAATGGAGCAGGCAGCTTTGGGTCTAGAAAATCAAGTCAGGAATGCAGGGTGTTATATGGGGTGAGGTAGGTAGGTGTTTAAGCACTTGTAATTGAGTGAGATGGTAGGTCTAAGACTGATGAGGAGTTGAGGAGGGCATGCAGAGATCATGTATCCTCTTCAAACTGTAGAAAACATAAAAAACTAAATGTATTCCCAAAGTAGAGCACTGTCACCAATGTATTCTACCTATCTATCTTGATTTCATTTAGTTTAGAAGAATGAATTAGATTTTGGCACACATAACACATGAGAAAAACTAATGATAGAAGGAGAAACTATGCAAAAACACATTACCACAAGAATCCCACAAAATAGCTGCAAATCTTGGTTTGTTTCCTTGCCAAACTACTGTAGAGATGTACAATGTAGCTCAGAGCATCCAAAAGAGTCCAACCATTGCTAATGACTGATAAAATACATAATATAGGCATCAAAACCACCTATTCTAGCCATCAGGGGTTGAATCCAAGAGATAAGAGATTGTTACAACCATTTCCCAACAAGGAACATGAATATAAGCATTGGAACAACTTGCCTCTAAAACCATGGAAACTTATTCATTTACCCCAAAACCACCTAAAAATGATGAATCTACCCTCTAAGGTCATTTTACATTTACATTTACATAGCATAGCATCATTTACAATCATAAATTCATCCATGATGAGAAAAAAAGTCAACTTGTAGAAAAACTAGGCAAAAACTGGATTTTTGGGCAAATTGGCTCTATGCGTAGCGCCACCTTTCAGCTACTTTTGGACGCATCCCCTTAGCCAAATTGAGCCCAAGATAGCTCATTGGAAAGGTCTTCCTGTGAATATTTTCATTTGGAGTTCATTTGCCCCCTCAAAAGTGGAATCTCCCAACGCTGCTTCTGTGTGTCCAAAAAGAGGCAGAGAGGTCATTTTTTGATGGTTTTTGAACTTTAGATGACCAAGTTTTGCTCCAAAATTTCTGAAACTTTCAGGGATTGATGCTCTCATCATGCTGAATCCAAATATGCAAACCATTTCTCCAAAAAGTCTCCCAGTGAAAAGCATAGCGCCAACTGCAAACTCACTTTTAACAACATTCCTGATGTCCAAATTGGGCATGTGATAGCTCATTGGAAAGCTTGTCGAGTCTAATTTCTAGAACATCTTTAATTTTTCAATTTGGAGTTCATTTGCCCTGTCAAAAGGCAAATCTCCCAAGACTGGTCAAAATGTGCAAAATGAGGCTGCCCAAATGTAGAGTGTTGTTGCAGTCAACGTTTGAAGGTCTTCCTCAACTTCAAATTGAGCTCATGATAGCTCATTAGGAAGCTCTTTGTGTCTAGTTATCATGTGACTCATCAAGCAAGTAATTTGGTCATTTCATCTAGGAGAAAAAATGATTTTACCAAGGTCACTCCAGAGGTGCAACAACTCTCTTGTAGCGACTGTATTTTTGACATTTCTCTAAAACCATGACACCTATGTAAAACTTGAAGGATTTTTTTCTTCCTTGGACTGTTTTTGACAAAAACCTCTCTCACTTTTTCCAAATTCATTTTTTCTTGCTTAGAAACAAAAACCCTAGGAGAGGAAAATGAGTCTTACCTAAGCACAATTGAAGCACAAACAAGTTGTAAAATGACCCATTGGAACTTGAAATAATAATGAAATTTTTTTGAATGATGGTACACTAAACCTAATGGTGACATGGATCGACACTTGGAAAACTTTGGAAAGAGTGAAAAAAAATCCTAGACCTAATACCCAGTGACCAAATTTTACTTGAAGACTCACTGAAATGACAAAATTTGACCTTGACACCCTAAAATCACTTTGTAAGAGCACGTTTGATCACTGGAGGAAGGCTGCAAAGACTGACTCTAACATTGGCTCCATTGGGGATGGTAGCTCCTTGGAGGTGCCAAGAAAACCATAGACCTAGTAGTTTTATCCATTAGGCAATGGGGTCAAAACACTCAATCTGAACTACATGACTGAATACTGATGACTCAAAGACACAAACTGACTCTGAAACTAACTTGAAATTGATTGAAAATTTGGCTCAAGACTTAAACTGAAACAAGTACTTACAAAGATTTTTAATGGCAACAGACCATTGATATTTGAGAGCTTCAAATCATGATGTCAACCACCTGCCTACTGATAAAATATGTACAATCATGTGAAGTGGGCCTTCCAATGTAACGAATCCAGCAGATGGCTACTTACTAAAATCCTGCTGTCACTTTCCCTGAGCAGGTAGAATGATGTACATGTAGGCAACTCACTATAAAAACTAAAACCAAGGCTTATGCTAACGAACCAAGCAACATTCATCTTCTCTAATGCTTGCACAGGAATACCGAAGGGATCTTGAAAATCTTGAAGCACTAGCTTGTCTTGAGATCCAATAGCAAAAATACAATACTCCCTTCATTATGATATGAAAGAACAGTTGGTTGCTGATTAATAGGAAGGCATAGAGAGGTATAAGCTTATGCTATTTGAGTGTTAACTGTAAATTCCTCGAGCATGAGAAATTCTGACTCAATTTCTGGAATACTGTCTCTCTCGGGCTCATACTCCTCAATTTCATAGTCTAAATCATTCTTAAACAAAAAACATTCTTCAAGATTATCAAACATGACAGCCCTATCATCCTCATGAAAGAAAACAATATATAGTAATCTAATTTCAAGACTGTCCTCATTTAAACTCAGATTTTCATTTTCAAAATTGGAAGAAGTTTTACTAACATCTGCTTGACTATGTGAATACTGCAAACTTGCATTAGCTTGGGCTGTAACATGACCTTTCAAGAGTTGATCTATCTTATCTTCAGATAGAGGAGAGAGTACTTTTTGTTTTCTTTTGCTAAAACAATAATTGTCTTCTTTCCCTCCTAAAGATTCACAAGGTTGTTGAATATCTTCATTAATTTCAAAGAAAGGAATATACAACTTTTCCTCATACTGCTGATTCATTTCATGTGATTCCTGTTGGCTATCGAGATGCAAAATTCCTCCTTCAGGCAAAGAAGAAGCTATTGTATGCTAATTATGATCTTGTGTAACGAAGTAACTGGATTTTTGAGATTGTTGTTGAAGGGAAAAATCAAAGAAGACTTCAATGATTTCTTCATCCTCACGATCTGAATCTAGTTCTAGAATAGCCAACTTGACTTTTTCACAATCTAAAATTGAAACTTGATTTCCCTGCATACTATCTTTTGCTATGATCAGATCTGAAATAAGACCTTGTCCTCCATCATTTTCAATTGTACTAAGATCTTGAACCTCCTGCAAATTTTCCTGAGCACCTTGACAAGTATCCTCTAAACTCTCTTTATGCTGCTGAAATGGATTTTCATACAGGGCTTCCATGATCTCATCATCCATGAAGTCATCATCTTCATAAATTTTCTCAATATTTTCAATAAAACTATAGACATGTTTGCAACAGTTCTTGACTAATATTGAGGATGGATAAGATTATTTATACCTTTCAAAGAACATGGTATGAAAATCCTTCAAACAATAAATACTATAAGGCGGCAAACTTTCATACCAAGATCGGGCTTCACCTTCCAGAGTGGCCATGAATATCTTCATCAAGCAGTCTTCAGGAAAATTAACCTTCAACTTGTGAATATGCATGTGAAATCTAACAACATGTAAAGCAGCATCATTCCTATCATCATCTTTAAACGTAGGCAAATTCCTTTGCCAATATACCTTAGGAATTTTATTTGGGCAACCTAGAATGTGATCTCGGCTCATGGGAGCATACCTTCAAGCAAACAAATCCATTTTGATAACAATGAATTCACCAAGAAATTTTTCAAGCTACTGGTTCTTGAAGAGTAGAGTTGCCATAAACAATGTTGAACCTTGGGATTTTTCGACACTGGAGTCACCAGGTGAATGATTTCAAGCTTCCAGTGTCTGATCATTGTCCACCGTCAACAATCAGATCTACACTTGATACATTTACTAAGGAACATAAAACTACATCCCCAGTATGGTCGCCACTATGTTAGAGCCTAGATTGACTTCAAGTTGAAGGGAGGCAATTCTAGGGTAACCACAAACCAAGCTTAACCTGGTAGCTAGCCCTACCAGGTTAGGAGAGGGCTCTCTCCTTGTCAATCTCAGTTGAGATGACTGCAAATAGGGATTTTAGGCTAGGTATAGTAGCTCTAAGGTTTTTGATTGATTTTGTTGGTGGATCAAATGGAGCAGGCAGCTTTGGGTCCGAAAAATCAAGTCAGGAATGCAGGGTGTTCTACGGGGCGAGGTAGGTAGGTGTTTAAGCACTTGTAATTGAGTGAGATGGTAGGTCTAAGACTGATGAGGAGCTAAGGAGGGCATGCAGAGATCATGTATCCTCTTCAAACTGTAGAAAACATCAAAAACTAAATGTATTCCCAAGGCAAAGCACTATCACCAATGTATTCTACCTACCTATCTTGATTTCATTTAGTTTAGAAGAATGAATTCGATTTTGGCACACATAACACATGAGAAAAACTAATGATAGAAGGAAAAACTATGAAAAAATACATTACCACAAGAATCCCACAAAAATAGCTACAAATCTTGGTTTATTTCCTTGCCAAACTACTGTAGAGATATACAATGTAGCTCAGAGCATCCAAAAGAGTCCAACCTTTGCTAATGACTGATAAAATACATAATATAGGCATAAAAAAGCACCTATTCTAGCCATCAAGGGTCGAATCCAAGAGATAAGGGACTGTTACAACCATTCACAACAAGGAACAAGAATATAGGTAGTGGAACAACTTGCCTCTAAAACCATGGAAACTGATTCATTTACCCCCAATCCACCTCAAAATTATGAATATACCCTCTAAGGTCATTTTAAAATTACATTTACATAGCATAGAATCATTTACAATCATAAATTCATCCATGATGAGAGAAAAAGTCAACTTGTAGAAAAACTAGGCGAAAACTGGATTTTTGGGCAAACTGGCTCTATGCGTAGCGCCACTGGCCAGGTGCGTAGCACCACTTTGCAGCTACTTTTGGAGGCCTTCCCCTTAGCCAAATTGAGCCCAAGATAGCTCATTGGAAAGGTCTTCCTGTGAATTTTTTTCGTTTGGAGGTCATTTTCCCCCTCAAAAGTGGAATCTCCCAAGGTTGCTTCTGTGTGTCCAAAAAGAGGCAAAGAGGTCATTTTTTGATGGTTTTTTGACCTTTAGATGACCAATTTTTGCTCCAAAATTGCTGAAACTTTCAGGGATTGATGCTCTCATCATGTTGAATCCAAATATGCAAACCATTTCTCCAAGAAGTCTCCTAGTGAAAAGTGTAGTGCCGGTGGTGCTACGCACCTAGGTGCATATCGTCGGCCTCTAGTGCATAGCGCCAACTTCAAACTCACTTTTGATAACCTTCTCGATGTCCCAATTGGGCATGTGATATCCCATTGGAAATCTTGTCAAGGATACTTTCCAGAACATCTTGAATGTTTCAATTTGGAGTTCATTTGCCCTATCAAAAGTCAAATCTCCCAAGACTGGTCAAAATGTGCAGAACAAGGTTGCCCAAATGTAGAGTGTTGTTGCAGTCAACTGCTAAAGGTCTTCCTCAACTCTAAATTGAGCTCATGATAGCTCATTGGAAATCTCTTTGTGTCTATTTATCATTTGAATCATCAAGAATGTCATTTGGTCACTCCATCTAGAAGAAAATTGATTTTACCAAGGTCACTCTAGAGGTGTAGCAACTCTCTTGTAGCGACTGTATTTTTGACATTTCTCTAAAACCATGACACCTGTGTAAAAAGTGAAGGAGGTTTTCCTTCGTTGACCTATTGTGGACAAAAACATCTCTCACATTTTCCAAATTCATTTTTTCTTGCTCAGAAACAAAAACCCTAGGAGAGGGAAATGAGTCTTACCTAAGCACAACTGAAGCACAAACAAGTTGTAAAATGACCCATTGGAACCTGAAATGATGATGACAAATTTTTGAATGATGGTACACTCAGCCTAATGGTGACATGGATCGACACTTGGAAAACTTTGGGAGGAGTAAAAACAAATCCTAGACCTAATACCCAGTGACCAAATTTTACTTGAAGACTCATTGAAATGACAAAATTTGACCTTGACACCCTAAAATCACTTTGTAAGAGCATGTTTGATCAATGGAGGAAAGCTGCAAAGATTGAATCTAACACTCTGGATAAGAGAGGTACTAGACACATGTATTACTCTAGTTCTAGTTCTGATAGACATCTTGATCGTCATTATTATCATCCTGTTAAAGCCTCGAAAATTGTTGCTGCAACATGGGGGGAAACCACCTAGTCTGGACTTTGGTTGGCAGCTCCTTTTCCATTTGGTGTAGTGGTTCCAACTAGGGATAATGGGACCAGTTTCCAAAAAAGATATTTTAGTAGTGTTGATGGGGTGATATATGATGTAATGGGGGAATGGTTTAACTAAGTGTAATCTAATATAAACTATTAATCACATGCATATATATCCTAGTTTTAAACACTATCTAACTATAACTATACCCGGGAATAAAAGAAAGATATGTGATCTACAATAATGTCCTATAGCAATTGGTAATAAAGATCATTCAACTGCAATAAGAAATGAAATTATTTAACAATAATCATTTTGGTTAAATAGTTAGCCAAAAATATTGTGAGAGATATATCACATATAGAATCATTCATGTATTCAGTAGGAAATTAAATCCAACACCATACAAAAGTGCAATAATGCTAACCGAAATTCAAACTTTCATACATAAAGCAGTTGAAGAAAAGTTATTGCCTGATACATAAATAAAACAAAATCACAAGATAAAAGTACCATTTGTAATAAGTTATTCTCATGTGTTTCAGTAATATTGATCTAATTCCAACCAATCCAACATCATCGAAGAGTGGAAAAGTGCAATTTTAGTAGAACATGCAAGATATAAAAGAAAATAGATCATGTTCCATTCGTTCTACCAGAACCTCCTCAAAGGTACAAAAGTGCATGTTTTGAATAATGTTTTTGATAAAATTTATGGACCTCTCTTTAAATGCATGAGAGGGGTTTAAATACTAAAAATGTAGGTCCTAAAATAGATTATTACAAAAATAGTTGAGGAGGTTTAAACGACCTTCCTCAGATTATGCGAAATGAAACTAAAATAGAAATAAAACAAGGTGACTAACTCATTTGCATTTGATCCTTAAGATCATAGATATTTGTCATTGGTTTGAGCTGTGTTAGTTGGTCGATCATAGATTTCAATTGCCCAGTAAATATGACATCTGCTAGTGCTCGCACCATTTTCTGTGTGGAAGTGGTTAGGCAACGTAGCGTCATCCATTGGCTATATGGCTTGACTAAGAATTGCTAGTATGCTTCCCAGTTCATCTTGCTCATTTGTCTAATCACCTCTTCCCTTTCCTTTGCTGCTTGTCTCCATTGCTGCTCTAGTTGATTGGCGTTTGGAAGAAATCCTGGTATAGATTCAGCAACCAGGTTGGCGCCATGTAGATTTTTTGTTAATGGCTTCAATGATGTTGTTTGCTACTACTGCCAGGACTGATGTTTCCCTTTCTGCTTGCTTGAGCCGAGAATCTCAATCTGCAAATATAATTTCTTTATGTGACTCCTCCTGTTTTGGAAAATTAGCCTTTCTCCCATCTTCTGATTCTTGCCAAGTGATAAAGTTAGAAATCCTTTTATGAATTTCATCATATTCAAGCCTCATGTCGATGACTTGTATTGTTAGCTTATCATTGATCTCGCAGTAAGGCTTTACTTGCGAGATTTCTTGGCACAAAAGTTCCTTTTGATGCATTAGTTGGGCGTTAAGGCTGAGTGCTTCTTTTACGAGCTGATTGATTTGTGGACAGTCTTTGTACTTCTCTATCATAGCTTGAATCTGCACATCCTTTTTTGCTAGGTTGACTTTATGTTGTATTTGCATCTGTTCAAACTCCTACTATAGTTTGGCAATTTGTCACTCTGCTTGTTGGTTAGATTTTTCTTGCTCTAATTGTTGTTCCAACAACAAGATCTTTTGTTCTTTTTCTCTTAGCGGCATTTGAACCTCGGTTGCTTTATCAATAGTTGTCGTAACATAGGCTCCTATAAATTGCGACAGTCTCATAAGGTTCTTAGATGGGTCCATGGGTGAATCTCTCTAGACAATATCCATTGGTTCATTGTCGGGAGTGGTGTTATGAAACCAACTCACAAAAAGATAGAAAAGATAGATGGATGCCTTAGAAACAAGCCTCTTTGAGGGGGAAACCTCCTTTACATTACACAAATGAACAATTCTTGGATGATACAAAAAACAAGGCATCCTTTCTATATATAGGAGTCTAAGGGGTCATAATATAATCATAACCAACATAACAATAATAATGTAAGGGCACAATAATAACAATAGTGGGCTTCTATGGGGCACACTAATAACAATATGGGGACTACATGGAAACAACAATATAATAAGGGGGTTGTACTAATAACAATAAGGGGTTACACTAGTAGTAGAGGGACCTAACATTCCCCTCTCCTTCAAAAGTGTTGTCCTCAATGCTTGAGTAGTTCTTGATGCGTTTGTATAAAATCCTTGTTCTCCCATGTGGAATCTTCAGTAGGTAAGTTCTTCCACTTGATGAGATACTCTGAAATTGATTGATTTCAGAGCTATTGGGTTCTTTCTTCTGTGACTGCTCCAAGCTCCAATATGATTTTTCCTTCCTCATCAAGTTTTGGAAATATTGTTTGAACTGGGACCTTCTGCAACTTTTGAATACGTGGCCACACTTCTTCGTCCTTCTTCCATTCATCCCTTGCTTCATTTATCCAATCTGGTTGCATAATAGAAATAGCACAAAACAATGCTTCCACATCCTCATCCTTTCTTGAGAGTGCATTTGCCACAACATTTTGCTTCCCTTTTTTGTAGATGATTTCAAAGTCATAACACCCATTTTTGTTTCTCTTCAGAGGATAATCTTTGTTCTAAAAAGTATTTAAGACTATCATGATCTGTTTTTACCTTGATGTGTCTTCCCATTAGGTAGGGTCGCCATTTCTTAAGTGTATGTAGTATTGCCAACATTTCCTTCTCATAAATAGCTTTGTGTAAATACTTTCCTTTGATTAGATGACTTTCGAAAGCAATGGGTCTTTCATCATGCATTAAAATAGGGCCAATTCCATTTCTTGAAGCATCACATTCCACAATAAAGGTTTTTGTGAAGTCTAGCGTAGCTAAGACCAGTGCTTGGCACAGTGCCTCTTTAAGATGTTCGAAGGCCTTTCTTGCTTCTGGAGTCCATGAACATGCATCTTTCTTCAATAATATTGTTAGAGGTGTTGCTATTCTCCCATAATTCTTAATAAACTTGTGATAATACCTTGTCAACCTGAGAAATCCTCACAGATGCTTTATGGATGTGGGGATTTTCCATTCCTTAATGGCTTTAATTTTGCTAGGGTCTACCTTAACAACTTCATGAGATACAATATGACCCAGATATTCCACCTCTTGCACTCCAAAGAAACATTTGGATCTTTTTTCATATCATTGTTTTTCCTCCAATAGTTTGAGCACCTTGTCAACATGTTGAACATGACCCTTCCAAGACTTGTTGTAGATTAGTATATCATCAAAAAATACTAGCACAAATTTTCTAAGGAAGGGTTTGAAAATGGAATTCATCAAACCTTGAAATGTAGAAGGTGCATTTGTAAGGCCAAAAGGCATGACTAAAAATTCATAATGACCCTCATGAGTTATAAATGCTATTTTCAGAATGTCTTCAGTCTTCATTCTTATTTGATGATATCCTAAACAAAGATCCAACTTGGTGAAGTAAATCGATCCATGCAATTCATCCAATAATTCATCAATGATAGGAATGGGAATTTATCTTTAATAATGAGCTTGTTGAGCTCCCTATAATCCAGACACATGCGCCATGACCCATCCTTCTTGTGCATCAATACTACTGGAGCAGAGAAAGAACTTTGATTAGGTTGAATTATATCAGGCTCTGGCATTTTTGCAACCATATGTTCAATTTCACTCTTTTGGGAATAGGGATATCTGTAAGGCCTGATGTTTGGAGGAACACTTCCTAGACTGAAATGAATAGAATGATCATGATCACGAATAGGTGGGAGGCCTTTGGGAGTCTCCGATACCTTGGAATGATTGTCCAAGACTTTTTGGAGATCTAGAGAAATAGATGATTTCGATGTGGGAACCTCTAGCGAACAGAATTGTGCAATTACGCCTCATTTTTCTTTCTTTAGAAGCTTTGTTAGACTGTTAGAGCTGGTTATATTTCCTCGTTTCCTTGTGATACCCCTTAATTAAAATTCCTTTCCTTCCGAAGAAAATTTCATGAAAAGTTCTTGAAAATTAAAAGCTATTGTACCCATGGATTGTAGCCATTGGACTTCTAGTACAACATCAACACCACCCATTGGAATGGAAAGCATTGGGCTATTCAATACATATTATCCCATGGCTAACTTGATATTATGGCACTTGCTAGATAAATTTATGGTTCCTCCACTTGCAACCATCACTTGACACTCTGGTGTTGGATATAGAAAGCAATTCAATTCCTTGGCTATCTTGCAATGAATAAAATTATGCGTACTGCCCAAATAAATTAGCACTATTACCTTTTTCTTCTTGATATGTCCTTCTATCTTGATAGTTTGAGGAGTGGTAATTCCGGGCAATGCATTACAATATATGGTTGTATTCATTTCTTCTTTGTCGATGTGATCTTTCACTTCTTGAACCTTTTTCTTCTTGATATGTCCTTCTATCTTGAGAGTTTGAGGAGTGATAATTCTTTCCAATGCTTTACAAGATATGTTCGGATTCATTTCTTATTTATCTGGGGTTGGTTCCTGGTGTATATCCTCTTATTTTGATGTTTCTTGATCCTTTTCTTCCTCCTCTTCACAATCTATGTAAAATAATTTCTTCTCAACACACTTATGACCTTTAGTGTATTTGCTATCGCAAATGTAACAAAGTCCTTTTTCTCTTTTTTCTTCCAATTGTTGTTGTGTAAACCTTGTAGGTTGTGGAAGGCTAGAAGAAAAAACACTTCCATATTTATAGTTGTGAGTGGTAGGATTCCTTTTTTCCATAATTCCGCTTTCAATTTTTCTTTCCAACTTGTATGGCTTCTCCAATGAATCAAGTTCCCAAAGACGAACCTCATGTTGAATGTTATCCTTTAAAGTCCCTATAAAGACATCAATCCTTTTCTTCTCTGGAATATCATTCACCCTTATATTCAATTTTTTGAAATCTTCAATGTGCTCTGCCATTGAACCATTTTGTTTGAGATTTATCAATTGGCTAAAGAAGGTGTTACTCTTTGTATCCTCATGATGTGCTATCATTTCTTCCATGAAAATTGACCAAGTGACAAGTTCTTTACGAGAACACAACCATTTATACCATAAAAATTGATCCGGATCTAAATATGAAGATGCAATACGTACCCTTTGTAACAGTTGTAACTCATGTAGATCAAAATATTGCTCCATTTGTAGTATCCAATTTACTGGATCCTTGCCATCAAACTTCCTCATATTGCCTTTTCTTGATTTTAGGAGCTCGATCTTGAAATGACTCTAACTCTGTAATTTCAGATTTTCCAGTTATGAAATCATGACTTGCAGTAGCCCTCTGCGTCCTCTTTCCAATGCCACCACTCTAATCGAAATTGGATTATCCAAGAAAGAGTTATGCACAATCTCCCAAGATGACTTGATTATATACCTTTTTAGAAGAGAAAACTTGTATGAAGTGCCACGTATCACTATTTTGACCTTCGGATTTGAAAAATATAAATAGGAAACTACAATTGATCCTCTTTCTATAACGTCTTACGAAATTTCAATTTTATTCCCAGAGGGAAAGTTATGACGATTTTCCCAAGGTCACTTGTTGAAGATGTAATTCAGGAGTCTGCAAAAACCCTAATTGCGTCAAATAATATATACTAAACTATACCAAGACAAGATCTAAAATTCAGACCCAAGGTTCAGAATGCTTTCTTCTCAAATGGGTTTTTTTCTTAGGTTCTAAAATTTTATAGCAAACAAGTTATTTTGAAACTTCCATGATGACCTGTTTTAGATGAAATTCTGGAGCTTGCAAAAACCCTAACTTCCTGAGATCATATCACCGAAAATATAGAGAGACAATATCTAAAATTCGGACGTGACGTTCATCGAAATTTCCTCTCAAATGGGTTTTTTCTTAGCTTCTAAAACATTGTAGAAAAAAAGTTATAGAGAAAATTCCACAATGACTTGTTTGGAGTAGCGAAACCCTAGAATCCAAAGCTCTGATACCAAATGTTATGAAACCAGCGTAGAAAAAGATAGAAAATATAGATGAACGCCTTAGAAATAAGCATCTTCAAGGGGGAAACCTCCTTTACATTACACAAATGAACAATTCTTGGATGATACAAATGAAAAGACCTCCTTTCTATATATATAGGAGTCTAAGGGGTCATAATATAATTAGAGCCGACATAACAATAATAATGTAAGGGCACAATAATAACAATATTGGGCTTCTATGGGGCACAATAATAATAATATGGGGACTAGATGGACACAACAATATAATAAGTGGGTTGTACTAATAACAATAAGGGGTTACACTAGTAGTATAGGGACCTAGAAAGTGGTGACAGTTGCAACATCCAACTTTCTTTTCTTCCTCTGCCTTTTGATGACTGCTTTATGGGTAGGGCTATAAAACACATCTAAGGGAGGGATTTCCTCAACTCTTAAAATAATTTCAGAAGTGGAGGTGGCAGGAATGAGTTCTATATCTTGAGTACTTACAATTTTCTCCATTGTAACCTCCTGAGTTGATCTGTGCTGTGGAGTTTGTACTTCAGATGTTTGTTCTTCTGTATGGAGATTTTTATTAAAATACTCCCATTCTTTTTCTAAATCAACAACTGGAGGTTTTATCGACTGGGTGGAGGTAGAGTGAATTTCAGCTTGTTTCTTCACCGAGGTTTGCTCGGCTGGTTTTTCAGTAGTTTTGACTGTGTCTCTCTTGGACTCTTTGTTTTTACTACCCCCATTCTAGGATTGTTTCTCTGAGTACTGTGACTCATGTGTAGAATTCTCCTGGGACTTTTCTCCAAAATTATCTTTAGAATTTTCTCTGGAGCTTTCCTCTAAGCTTACACTAGGAGTTGGCTCCCTTATTGGTTCAATCTGTAGTAGGTCCAAGAGGACCTATAATAATCCCCTCTCTCTGTATTCGTGGAAGGCCTTAACATCATTTGGAGCAAAAAGTAGTGAATCCATATGCTTTACTTCTGGAAATGTCTTTTTTTGTAGGAAGAGGTCATTAAATGCATCTTCCTCATGGGTGAATTTTCACTTTCACCATAGTAGTGAAGTCTTTGGCAGTGCCATTTGGGTCATACTATCTTTTTGGAAATGTAGCCAATTTAAGAGATTTCATAATCTCTGCTTCCTTGCATGCATGTCCAAAATTGTGTAGTGCAAACACACCACATTACAACATAAATGTAGGCCAAATGGCCTTTTTCTGTTCCTTCAATCCTTTTCTTAGCCCACCTTCTCCTATTATTTGGTAGGCTATCTCCCTAGCCATTAACTTATCAGGGACATAGTATGGGAGGACATGTGACGAAGCAATGCTCATGAATACTTTGATATATGTAAATGTCTCCTCCCCAAACCATCTGGCCACAAGTAGGATATCTAATTCAACTTCTCTAGAAAATCTAGGGGAATTCCTGTTGTAGATCTGTTTATGAATAGGTAGCATAACCCCTTGACAAATTATGTAAAAGTGGGGGTGAAATTGAGACTCCCACATATTCTTATGATATAAATGAATGGGAAGTGGGTCTTTCACAGTCCACTTCCATCCCATGATTGGAAATTTGGAACCAAAACAGATAGTGTCCATTATATAGGCACTCATGAAAAATGGAGGGTAAACCCTAGAAGAGATATTCCTCTTTATCCTATACTCTATTATGGATTTTGCCAAATTATCAAACAAAATTTGGGTCCAATTCAATATTGTTACGTTTACAGCTGCATCTATTAATGGAAACCATTCTGGGGAAAAATTGGTACTATCAAGCTTGCTGAACATTCTACATAGCATGGTTGCTGAAAAACTATGAAGGGGAGCTATAGATGTTGTAGAATACATACACGATTTATTTTTTTGATCTTGCCTTCATTTTGCGTCTAGGTTCACCTAACGTCTGTTGGGTCTTCATTCTCCTAAGCAAATTTCTCGAGGAACTATTTTTTGTAGAACGCCTGTGGCTCTGGAAGATTGTACATAAGTCGCAGGTTGTTTGGTGAAAAAGATCCCATAACCTCCTTCTTATTATTCTTAAATTCTCTGTCTGAGACATCCACCTAATCAATTATCCACTTGACCATATTTGTATACGGAATTATCTTTGGTCTTGTGACTATGCGGTGCAAAACTGAGCACGTCGTCTCGAAGATGGAGGCAATTGAGGAAGCATGGCCATCGGCGGTGGCCTTTGTTACTAGAGGTCTTGGTTGCTCTTCTTCTAATAAAGCATACATGGTTTCCCACGTAGAGGTTCCTCCGTCTCTGCTGCATGTAGTATCAGAGAATAAAAGAGTCATTTCTTATTTCTTAGATGCAGCTACCTTACCCCTCTTTGCCATTGCTCCCAACAACTCTTTCTGTGGACTTTTCCTGAAAATGGCGCAAAACAAAAGCTATCAGATATACAGAGATAAGAATGAACCTAAGAATGAATAATGCAGATAACTTTGAAAAAGTGACAAGAAAGGAGTTTTTATTTGAACGTAGGTGAGAAGATATTGTATCACATTGAAATGTCTTTCAAACGTAAATGCTATTAACCCTTACTACATGCCCACTAATGGTTCCTTATCCCTAGCTTTATTGCTCATTAATGCTCTGCATCGTAAGTTGGGGAATAATTTTTTAGGTTGGTAAGCCCTTAAACTGTGAAAATGCCGATTTTGCAATTGTGATGCAATATCGCAAATCACATTATCGCATTGTGATTATTGCACTTTCTTTAATGTTTCTTTAGTTTTATGGGATGAAAAATGCGGGATGCTCATTATCGGTTTCAAAGAATATCTTATTTGTTAGGATTTTCTATGTAAATCCCTTTTTCCTTAAGCAGCGCACTTGAGTGCTTGTTTATAACATATTTTGGAATTGGGTCCGGGTCTTCAATCAAATTTCGCAATCTCACATGATGATGAATTATTATTAAGATTATTATTAGCATTAAGGATTTTAATAATAATAATAATTTAAATTAATATATTAACTCATCAGTAAAAATAAAATTATTCAAAAATCTACAATTAAAAATAATAAAATAAGCCGACCCTCAGCTGATCCTTAAATCTACTCTCCTCATAATTATTTATATCCTTCAATTAAGCTCTTCTAATATCATCATTCATAAAGTCCTGATGATGGATCCCGATTAGGATTTGAAACGTTGACAAAAAATGGTTCGTACTGTGGATTCTCCGGTAACTCAGTCAAAAGATATAAACCACAGATGTCTTAAATCCATGATGATAAGGTTTTGGGCTCCTCTTAAGTGTTCTTAATGCAATGCGATAAAGGAGATTGTGCCATCGCAACAGGGAAAATTTTAGGGGCTAATATTCACCCATGGGCTAATTTTTTATACTTTTTCAAAAAAAAGATTCGCTAATTTCCATTTTTTTGTAAAAATGATTCACCCAAATTTTATAAAGTGAAATTATTTTACCCTAAAAATAGCCAAAAAATTATATATAGACTATATAAAAATATTATAAATTTGAATATTTTTACAAAAATATCTCCAAATATTTTATAGATTCCATATGATTGACTAGTGGGATTTGCCAAGGTTTCTAAACTTTAAGATAAATTTCAATACTTAAAATTTTCCCTACATCACAATCTCGCATATCGCATGGTTTAACATACTTTGTTAAGGCTTGCTCCTTGTGAGTGGTGATTTGTGATGCGGGCCTTATTTTAATAAAAATTTCTTTAGAACTTAGTTCATATGGGAAACCTAATAGTTTCAAGGTCTAGCACAGTGCTCTCTTTTGATCACTTTTCGCTAGTTTTGGTGGATGGCAATGCTTTTGACACACTTGATCGTGCGATATGCGAAAAGGCAAATGTTTGCTAGCTTTTTCAAAAGACTTTATTTTGATATATTGCTTCATTCCAAAAATTAACAAGAGAAATGCCTAAATGCTAAACTTATTTTTGGAAGGATTTTTAAAGGGTCCCCATTTGTTAATATAATATTGACTATCACTATTAATAAATGGGGGGTTGTTGAATAACAGAACAATTAGTGATTCACTTGGTTTTAAAGATAAAAACAAGGGGGACTCTCACAAATCAACTTTTTGGTATACTCAGTTGCCATAGGTAGAGCCTTTGTTGCCAACAGGCATCCATAGCCTCAACAGGGTTACCTTTTAACCAGAAATGATTCAGTATTCATCTAGATAAGAATGCAATCCTTAAATATAAGTTCATATTTATATACTTATTTTTCTAATAATTTTCTTTTCTTTAAAGTTTTCATTTCACTCATCAAAGGCCATTGTCTTGGTTCTTTGACCAAAATTGACAATGCCATTCACTGGTTGTAACTTGGATGAACAAGCTGGCTCTTGATGAGACCCCTTTTCTTTTGATTGATGGAATCTCAAGTCATTATCTTGTTTTGATATTCAGTATTGGTAATGTCATCTAGTTATTTCCCTATGATCATGGTAAGTTGGCTCTTGATGAGACCTCTTATCCTTTAAGTTTAAGGATATTTTAGAAATACACTCTGAGGATGAAATTTTACTAGATGCGGAGAATCATTGACTTCTTAAGAGTTTTTGGATGAAAATTGTAGAGTTGAAGATGTTTTTCTGTAGAGAGACTTTTCTTTGTTGAAGATACTTTTCTTTATTGATGGTAGAGCAAAGGTTTCCTTATAAAGTTGAGTTTTAGCAAAAGACAAATAAATTTGGTAGGGAACAAGCAATCTTAAAGTAATAAAACTTAACTCATGTTTCAAATGTGAAAATAATCTTCTTAACCATATTTACTTATACAAGCGGAAAGTAAAAATATAAAAGAGACTATTATTTGTAAAGCCAAAAGTAGATTCTACTCAACTTTTTATTTTCGTAAAAAGTAAAGACAATAATATACAAGGAATAGAAGAGGTGATCTTCTACGAGAAATATTTTTTTAGGATTTGCCCATTAACAGGTAGAGATTCTCTCTTGCCTGATAAATCTTGTAATAAAAAGGTTGATGGGTCTATGTGTTCCACAATCTGAAATGGGCCAAGCCACATTCGTTGGAACTTGGTATGCTTACCTTTTTCATCGTGCACTTTGTCCCATTTTAATACCAGGTCTCTATGTTGAAAGGATTTTGTACTTACATAATTAACATCAAAGGAAGCTTTGACTATCTGTTGATGATTTGCATGTGTAATTTTTTCCTTTTCCCTTTCTTTGTCAAGCTTAAGGATTTGTAATTGTCTCACTTGCATAAAAGAGGAAGGAGTTTCTTCAATAAATTGAACTAGGGCTAGTGAGGGAATAACTACATTTTTTGGGAGGACAACATCTTTACCATAGACAAAATTAAAATGAGAAGTGCCTATGGAGGCCTTTTGTGTTATTTGATCTACCCATAGAGCAAATATTAAAGACTTATGCCAATTTTTTTTACTTTGATCAACGGTTTCGTTTAATAATTCTTATGAGATTTTTGTTTGTAGATTCGGCTAAGCCATTTCCTTGAGGATAGTAGTTAGCAGAGTATTTAAGTTTAAAACCTCTTTTAAGAGAAAATTCTGTCATAACATTGCCTGAAAAATAAGATGCATTATCAAAGATAAGGGCAGAGGGCAGACCAAATATGGTAATAATAAACCGATCGATGAATTCAATAATGTTATTAGAATTGGCTACCTTAAGTGGAATTTCTTCCACCCATTTTGTGAAATAATTAGTTGTTGAAAGAATGTATCTATGCTGCTTAGAGGAGTGAGGAACGATCTCACCTATTATGTTCTGTCCCCATTGTTCAAATGGGTGTTCAATGTTGACTGGTTGCAATGGTAACATGGGTTTCCTCTGTCTGCCAGCAACTGTTTGACAAACTTTACATTTCCTTACATAACTGTGTGCATCCTTGAATAAGGTTGGCCAATAATAGCCAACATGCAGGATTTTATGTGCGGTTGTATCCCCTCCAAATTGTCCACCAGCTGGCCCATCATGGAGTTCCTGCAAAACCTTGTTTACCTTAGATTTTTCAAGACATCTAAGCAAAACAGAGTCATAATTTATTCTAAATAACACATTATTGATGATTTGGTATTGTTTAGCTTTTAGCCTCAAAGCCTTTTTTCTTTGGTAATTTAGTTGTGGAGGGGCATACCCATTTCTTAAATAAAAAATGAGATCAACATATGTTGATTCAGTGTCATTAAGGCTTACCTCGTATACTTGTATATCATTAATTGAATATTGTATTGCTGGTAAGTTGGACGCTCCTGCTAACATTCTGCAAAAACCTTGACTTTTTACAATTTTAGCTGGTCTAATTTCGATGCCATATTCTTGGAGTGTCGTTACCCAATTTGCTCTCTTTTCACCTACATCCCTTTGTATTAACATATTTCTCATTGTTGAGAATGGTACTACTACCTTTGTGTGGGTTTTGAGGAGGAAGGGTCTGAAATGCTTTATAGATTTGAAAATAGAAAAGGCTTGTTTTTCAACATCTGAATAGTTCAATTCAACCCCCTGTAAATTGGAGCTAAAGAAAGAAATTGGTGCTTCAGCTTTATCACCATTGGTTTGTGTTAATATAGCTGCATATGATTTCTTGGAAGCAAAAATATATAAAATGAAATGATTAGAAAAAATTGGAGTTGCCAAAGAGGGAGCATTTATGATTGCTTGTTTAATCAAATTAAAGGCCTGATGCTTTGTGTGTCCCTATTTAAAAAGAGAATTTTTCTTAATCATGGATTGAAGAAGTAAAACAATTTGGGAAAAGTTAGAGACAAATCTTTTAACAAAATTTATTTTCCCTAGGAAAGATTGCATAGAATTTTTGTTATGAGGTAAAGGAATTTCAGAAATTTCTCTTATTCTATTAGGGCCAATGTGAATCCCTTCTTTGGATACAATGAATCCAAGGAGTTTTCCTTCACTTAATGCAAAGAAATATTTCTTGGGATTAAGAGAAATTCTATACTTTTGACAACGTTCAAAGATTTATTTTAAATCTCTCAGATGATTACTGCGTTTTTTGGAGTGTACAGTTATGTCATCTAAATAGATTACCATGATTTTTTTATCAAACCTTTGAAAGTTATATCCATGGCTCTTTGGAACGTTGCACCAACATTGATTAATCCAAATAACATCTTTTGATAGGTGTAGGTGCCCCATTTGGTTCTAAACGTAGTTTTTAACCGGTCATCTAGATGTACTAGAATCTAGTTATAACTTGAAAAGCCATCCAAGAAAGACATTAGTTCTGAGCCTGCAACTGATTGCAATATTTGTTCCATAGGAGGCAATAGAAAGTTGTCTTATTGACAAGATTTGTTGAGATTGCAGAAGTTTATACATATTCGAATATCACCATTCTTTTTTCTGACTAAGACAAGGTTGGAGACCCACCTGGAATGTCTGACTGGGAAAGCAATCTTGGCTTTCAACAGTTTATTTAATTCAAAATTAATCTATTTTTCTAAATTTGGATGAATCTTTCTCAATTTCTGTTGAGCCTCAACCTTGCACCTTCCTACACACCCTCTTAACCCTCATACTCCACTCACTTCACTCATCCAGTGGTTGAATCATTGCATTATAGTTTAAAAAGGACTGTTTATATGGTTTTCTAACTATACTGATGTTTGTTGTTTGGTTTAGTCTTTTGTTCATGCAGCTGTGGAAACTTGTCAATTTCCGCAGCCAGCACAGGTTTCCGCAACCCGCACAGGATTCCGCAGCCATTTTGTTAAAGGTTGTGCTCCAGGTGTCTTTTGAAGGAACGGGCTATATGGGCAAGCTCCAGATGGCATGTACATGGATTGTGTCCCTTTGAACCGACCAAATCATCATTTTGAAGCCGCGGTCAGCCAAAGTCAAAGACGTGGCCAACCAAAGAGTCTAGCGGTGGCACGTTACTGTTAAAGGCACATGAATGATATGTGGCCTAGTTCCCAGCTCACGGAGGCTCCAACGCACCTGAGGATCATTCTTGAACAACGAATCTAACAGCCAATCACTCCAGGATTTAAGAAGCATAACGATAATTACACTAGATCTCGGCCCATGAGATCTACGTGTCTATGGCACGCAGTTAATAGCCTAAGTAGTTGATTAGTTAACTGTAGGACTTTTACATTATAAATAACGCGTTTTCAAATGTTGTAAAGAGACTTTTGGATGCATAGAATTTCTGAACTGTTATGTAATTTCCGCACGCTGTTGGTTATACCACCCCACTGTTTTATATGTTGCTGATTTGAATACATGAGTAGACCTTTCTGAAGATAGTCTTGTGATCATTTGATTGGCTAAAGTGGCAGAGGGCCCCTGCATACTGAAGCCCTGTAAAGTATTTGTTTAGTTTCATTATGCTTTTGTTTCATTGTTAGTTTGTACATAAGGTGTTTTGCTTTATGTTTCTGTTGTTCATATCTTTGTCTTTATAAACTGATCAGTGCTTTTTGCAGGTTCCTTTAGGCAGCTTGGGCAATATTTTATTTTCTTTAATAACTTTTGGCATATGTGATCATCTTGTCCTGCTTGCTAACTTTTATTTTATGCAATTTACATTCAGCACTGTCCTTTTCAAATTGTTATTTGTTTATTTCTTTTTCTGCTAGTTGGATATCATACTACTTAACAATTTATGATTTCTTTCTGTGGTCAATGACTATATCAGCAGGAGATCAGAAGATTAATAACTGTGGTGTGATTTAGATGTCATATTACTTACTCATAGTTACTTTCCATAAAGTAGATTGAGCTGAATGGTAAAGAGCTAGAAGAGTCTAAGTACTGTGATTAATTTCTTTTTTGCAATTTACATTTAGTTATCATATTGCTTGTTATGTTCATGATTACTTCCCCAAGGTAGATTGAGCTAAGGGGTAAAGAATTTGAAGAATTCAAGTAGTGTGATTAGTTTCCTTATGCAATTTATTTTCTTTAACAGTTAAATATCATATTGCTTGTTATGCTCGTGGTTACTTCCCCAAGGTAGATTGAGCCAAGGGGCAAAGGATCTAAAAAGCTCAAGTAGTGTGAGTTAGCTTCTTTACTTTAAGTTTGAGTTGTTTTTCAATTTTTTTGCTTTCTTTTCATTTTTCAGCAGCAAGGATATTGGGCCATTGCCATTAGTTCGCTTTTTGATGCATTTTGTTTTCTTTTAAGAATTTGTTTCATTTCAGTTACTGTAAATATTTCTTTTGAGCATTTTTCAAGTTTAGAAATCATCACCATTTACATTCCACACACTTCACACTTCACTTTCATCACTACACATTAAGAAAATAATAAAATCCAAAAACAAACTAAAAAGCTTAAAATGACAAAAGCCTAAGAAAATGGTCATCTAAGTACATATAGTACACCTCACTTCGTCAGTTTACGAACCCCGGGTTGACAATATAAATAGCAATTTAGATCACACTAAATTGACCAAACATTTTTGGCGCCATTGCCGGGGAAGTGAAATTAGGTAGCCAATTTCTAAAAAAAAAAAAATATAAAAACAAGAAAATTTCAAGAAAGGAAAATTGATAACCTCTCAAAGTATGCTCTCGTCTTGCGCCTAGTGTGATCTGGAGGATCAAAAAAGAGAAAGTTATTGGTTTAATAGTTTCTTGAGTATGCTCTCTTCTTGCACCTAGAGTGACCTGGAAGATCAGAAAGAGAAGTATTAACCTAACTCGAAGAAAAATAAAAAAATGACATGCATAGAGCAAGAGATTCTAGGGGAAGGTTTTTAGCTAGAGCTAAGAGTTTGATTTTTACAACTCCATCTACTTCAAGGAATAGGCAAGAGACACCTCCATCATCTCCAACTCACACTCCTAGCTCTAGGATTCCCGGAATTCAAGAGGCAGTAGTTGACTCTCCCACACCATCTATTGAATCTGAATTAGAAAGAGATCCTTTCCTTCCTTCTACAGGGAGACAGATTGTAATTGAAGAAGTAGAATCACCTGAGGAAGAGGGAGAGATTCCTCCTCATTCACCCTTGGTAGAGGAACCAGAGAACTCTGAAGTCTCTGAAGAAACTACCATGGCAGAAGAAGGAGCAACCCGACTTGGTAGAGGTAGAGGTAGAGGTGGAGGAGGTAGAGGTAACATTGGAGGAAATAGGGATGGAGACAACTCATTCGGATTTCCTATAGTCGATGATGACTCCCGAGCCTCAATGAAAAACATTTCGCCATCTGTCCTCCCAAACTTCCATGGATTAAGAAATGAGGACCCTGAAACATTTCTATTTGAGTTTGAGGTCGTGTGTCGAACTTATGATTATCTGGAAGACGCTCAAAACTCAAACTGTTCCCTTCAACATTGAAAGGGGAAGCCTTGAAATGGTCCATGGGATTACTCACTCAATCCATTAGTACTTGGAATGATATGAAACAAACATTTTTGGATAGGTACCTGGACTATTGTATGCCCACCAATCACAAGGATGAGGTATTCAAGATGGTGCAAAAGGAAGATGAAAACTTGGAGGATTTACTCGAAATATTTCAATATAACCTGAAAAGAGAAAAAATGAGTAACTTAGATGATGAAACTTTGAAAGCCCTTCTATTAAAAGCCATTAGAGATGAATGGATAGATATTTTGAACATGATTGGAAAAGGAGACATATCTCAACTTCCACTTCATGATATAGCAGAGCTATGTGTTCATCTCTCACGGGGGAAATCCAAAACTCAAAAAGGGCCTAGAGATCCTTCTCTCCCCAGAGCAAACAAGTCTGCAACTGGATCAGTAAGTAGGGTTGAGATTGGCAACATGCTGGATGAATTCAAAACCGATATCTTAGGAAGTCTTAGTGAGCAACTAGACACTCTTAAGATCCATAATAAATAGAAAGCAGAAGCTGAAGCTTTAGCTATCTTTTGCCCGAAATGTAGAAAGAAACATGCTCTAAGGGAATGTCCCTTGGATGCAAAGGTTGAAGAAACATGTGTAATCTGTTCAGAGAATCATGAAACCAAGGATTGTCCTTCAATCCCTGGCCTCAAAGCTATCTTTCAAGAAGATCCAAGTACCATTGAGTCTCTCTGTTTTGTTGCAAAGAGACCTTGGCAGGGGCAACAAAATCAAGGGTTTAACAACCCTATGAATTTTCAACCTCCACCAAATTGGAATCCTTGGCAAAAACCTTGGTCCCAACCTCAAAACCCTTTTCAAGCATGGATGCAAGGGAAAAATCATTATGGGAGATTTGCTCAATTCTACCAATATCCTCCATCTTTTCAAAATCAACAAGTTCCACAACTTCCAAATCAAAATCCACAACTATCATTGCCATTTCATCAACAACAACCCTCTCAACAGAATTCAAATTCTTAACTCTTGCTTCAACAAAAGTCAAATCAACTTCCTTCTCAGCCATTTCCAAACCCCAATAATAAAAACCCTCAAAATG